>CM060948.1:244214040-244284040 GCA_030765055.1 Mantis religiosa
TGTTGCCAGATATATTTGGAGTTTTTCCTCTATAGTTATTTCTATAGGGCATACTCCAGCTAGTACGCACGATGCATCATACGAGAGAGTTCTATATGCTTTCGTCATTTTTATGTTGATTAATCTTTGAATTCTTCTATATTTTGCAATATTTTTATTCTTCCGTATCGCATCTATCCACATAGGAGCTCCGTATGTCAAAACAGGGACTATAGCACCTTCATAGATTGTCTTAAGTACTTTGCGACCTAGCCCCCATTGTAGCTTTGCTGTTCTTGCTAGCATATGAACCAACGAGATTGTTTTGTCTGCAGTATATTCAATTTGCACGTTGAAGTTAAATTTGCTATCTAAATATATTCCGAGGTATTTTATTTCTTCGGTTTGGTTACGTTTATGATGATTCAAAAATATTTTGACATCCCTATCTACATTTTTTCTTCTTGTGATAAATAGAACCTTGGATTTCTTTTGGTTAAATTGAATTTTGTTATCATCAGCCCATTTTTGGATTTTTCTAAGATCGTGATTTGCAACGCTCTCTGCTTCTGATTTGTATGCTCCTCTTGTCATTACTACCAGGTCGTCTGCGAAGGCGATCACTCTTGTCCGGTGATCATATTCTAAATTCAGCATCGAATTGTGCATTATGTTCCAGAAACCTGGACCACAGCATGATCTTTGTGGGCAGCCTTTCAGTACTTCTCTTTCTGCTGTATAGTTGTTCACTGAAAATACTGCTCTTCCGTTGTTGAAGTAATTCACTGCTAAATTATATAAATTCTTGGGGCATCTAAGCTGCCTTAGATTCTTGAGTATGCTAGGCCACCAAGCTGCATCAAAGGAACCTTTGACATCAAGACTGGTGACTACTACGCATTGTTTTGACTTCAAGCATTTATCGATGAAAGATTTAACTTCCATTGCAGCGTCAACTGCTCCCCTTATTATTATTATTATTATTATTATTATTATTATTATTATTATTATTATTATTATTATTATTATTATTATTATTATTATTATTATTATTATTATTATTATTATTATTATTATTATTATTATTATTATTATTATTATTATTATTATTATTATTATTATTATTATTATTATTATTATTATTATTATTATTATTATTATTATTATTATTATTATTATTATTATTATTATTATTATTATTATTATTATTATTATTATTATTATTATTATTATTATTATTATTATTATTATTATTATTATTATTATTATTATTATTATTATTATTATTATTATTATTATTATTATTATTATTATTATTATTATTATTATTATTATTATTATTATTATTATTATTATTATTATTATTATTATTATTATTATTATTATTATTATTATTATTATTATTATTATTATTATTATTATTATTATTATTATTATTATTATTATTATTATTATTATTATTATTATTATTATTATTATTATTATTATTATTATTATTATTATTATTATTATTATTATTATTATTATTATTATTATTATTATTATTATTATTATTATTATTATTATTATTATTATTATTATTATTATTATTATTATTATTATTATTATTATTATTATTATTATTATTATTATTATTATTATTATTATTATTATTATTATTATTATTATTATTATTATTATTATTATTATTATTATTATTATTATTATTATTATTATTATTATTATTATTATTATTATTATTATTATTATTATTATTATTATTATTATTATTATTATTATTATTATTATTATTATTATTATTATTATTATTATTATTATTATTATTATTATTATTATTATTATTATTATTATTATTATTATTATTATTATTATTATTATTATTATTATTATTATTATTATTATTATTATTATTATTATTATTATTATTATTATTATTTATTATTGTTGTTATTATTATTATTACTATTATTACTATTACTACTATTATTATTAATTATTAATTATTATTTATAATATTATTATTATTATTACTATTATTATTATTATTATTATTATTATTATTATTATTATTATTATTATTATTATTATTATTATTATTATTATTATTATTATTATTATTATTATTATTATTATTATTATTATTATTATTATTATTATTATTATTATTATTATTATTAAGTATTATTATTATTTATTATTGTTGTTATTATTATTATTACTATTATTACTATTACTACTATTATTATTAATTATTAATTATTATTTATAATACTATTATTATTATTACTATTATTATTACTATTATTATTATTATTATTATTATTATTATTATTATTATTATTATTATTATTATTATTATTATTATTATTATTATTATTATTATTATTATTATTATTATTATTATTATTATTATTATTATTATTATTATTATTATTATTATTATTATTATTATTATTATTATTATTATTATTATTATTATTATTATTATTATTATTATTATTATTATTATTATTATTATTATTGTTCGTTTAGGCAGTAGTCTCAAAACTGAAATCTTGCTGAAATCTAGCTATCGAAATCCGGATAGTGTATAATACCTTTCTGCTTATTATACGTCATTAGCAAAAGAGGGAAATGTGCATGGAAAAATAACTGTGGCCTTACAAGCCTAAGATGACCATATTTTATGTTAATTGAGGGCCGCATAGTAAAATAATGCGAGATTTTGCAGATACTGATGGGTTTGTTAAAACCTGTTGAAGTTTTGCCGAAAACATTTATACTCGTACTTTATTTACATAAACTGCAGTGCAGTTATCTAATAGTTTGTCTGTTAACATATTACAGCCCTTTACTAATACAAAGCTGTTCAGTTCGGTCCCTCGCGGTCCATCTTTACCTCTGGTCGTCCAAGTGTCGTGCTCGTCGATGTTGTGGCTAAGGACGAGCTATTACCTCAGGATCAGCCTCGAAGAGTGGTTTGGTTCATATGAGAAGGGTGTGGGATATTGAGTTGTAGAAATAGGGCATATATCGGGATTCTATCACACTAAAACGCGAAGGATAGTGTTTTTACTAGCATTTCTGAAAGTTTCTGTGCTGCAAATTTAGATGTGACTTCCGAAATAAGATGAATTTACTTTCAAACCAGATAATTTCTCTCTGTGATAAATATTATATAACCGCTCTTCAGATCCACTTTCTCATAATAGAAATACTTTGATTGTTTTGCATGAATCAAGTTGGATCCTTCAAGCATGTAATTTCTAAGTAGCAAGTTTTACATACGCATAACACAAACTTGACTTGAATAATACCCTATTAGAGTATCAAATTTCACTCTTTGGCGTACTGTATGATATAGCCTCATTGGGTGCTATGTACTATGATGTAAGTTAAGTTTTAAGTGATTTTTCCAGACTTAATTGTAATTCGAGATAACCCTAATTGAAATACAAGTCTGGAAAGATACTATAAAATTAAGCCGAGTAACATTTATTGCATTGCGATAAGAGTAGGTACACAAGGGATTTGCCGAGGTTGGAGCCATTATTTCACCAAAAACTTGCAGATTTCCCTGCTTAACTGTGGCTGTGTTTATTAATATTATTGTATCTACTACCTGGTTTTGGGATTGTTATTACAACATTCATACATATTTGCAAGTGCTTTCTGTTGGTACATATATTTTGACAATCAATAGGATACTTGGTACTTTGGTTGTTAACTAATTCTTAACAACTTAATAATTAAGGTTAGAGAATAAATATTCAATTTGGTGCACGAGTAGGCAGGCGCTAATAACCTTGCAGCCCTAAATAAAATGTTTGTTATTTCTTTGTTTTGTTTGGGGTTACATGAAAAGCCAGAATTCGTGCAGGGTTCACTGTGCAAGAGATGACCCAAGACCTAATTCAGGACAAGCATGAACATTGTTATGTTTAAGTTATAGTAAACATATTTCATGAAGCTTTCGGATATATGAACAAATTTTGGAATAATGGTACTATTAACCTTTCTGTTTTTCTTTCTTGTCTGCTTTTGATCACCTTTCTGTCCCTTTTATATTCTTTAGTTGCTGACAGTTGCATTCATTTTATTGATTTGAATCTTGTAGGACTTCCATTCATTCTCAGTGTTTAATACTCATCAATAAGATTAAACAATGTCCGTGAATATAACTAATAACAGTTATCTTATAATATGTTTGTAAGAAATCGTTTTGTTGAAGAAAACCCACGTTTCTACACATAATAGTATAAGTATACAGCAATTAATGGACTATGTCACCTGTCCTCACTAAATGTACTTTCACATGGTGTCAATTTAAAAGTAAATGAAGTTCCTGAAAAACGTGTGTCTTTTTTGTGTTTCGATTTTGAGGTTATGGAGCATCTCATTTTCACTGCTGGTAGCTTTGCTTAACACTCCATAAAACATTTAATTGTTCATTCATTTGCAGAGCGGTTTGCTCTGGGAAATCTATAAATTAGCTCTTAACTCTCCGTAGGATTACCTAAGTAATTAAAATGAGACTGGTGCATTTACAATGCCAAGCTTTCATGCCAGTGGTTCTTCTCTTTTAAAGTATATAACTTTATTAGCAAAAGTATGTAACCAATTTATAACTCAGGTTCCTTGACCAGCACCATGGTGTATGAATATTTCTGTATCATAAGTATGCATTGCCGGCCTCTGTTGCATGATGTAGCTAATGTGCCTCACATTCCAGAGGTGTGAAATTTAATTCTCTGTCAGATTGAGTTATTTTAATAAATTTTTATCGGAAGTTTTACCCTATCTTGAAAGACGAATGTCGGGTAACTCTGAGCTTTATGGAACCTGGACTCATTTGAGCATGATTTCACCCATTTCATTGATCAGCCGGTATAAACTTCCATTACTTTCGTGGATGTTAAAAAGGAAGTCTGTTTGCCTACATTGACGTGTATAATTAAACAACGACAGGGAAAATGTGGAGAATGAGCCTTGGTGTTGCGAATTTCGAAGGTAGCAGTCAACACACACACAGCTTATCTAAATTATATCATTCTAAAAAGCAATTAAATATATGAAAACTTCCAGTGCAAAGATTATTACTGGAATGGCATTTTAAAATAACCTAAAAATCACAATGCAACGGCGCCTTTAAAGAAATTCAAAGGTATAAGAGCAAATTAAAGTCTAAAATTTGCTGGCTGGTATACAACTACACAGCT
The DNA here is from genome assembly GCA_030765055.1 of Mantis religiosa. Classification (NCBI taxonomy): domain Eukaryota; kingdom Metazoa; phylum Arthropoda; class Insecta; order Mantodea; family Mantidae; genus Mantis; species Mantis religiosa. The sequence continues at coordinate 244,219,239 of CM060948.1, forward strand.
TGCTTAAAAATCATAGAACTGACACACACCTTTAGCATTTTCAAATTTAGTTTCCCAATTAAATGATATTCTTAGCAGTCAAAATGCAACTATCCATGAATGCTCTGTACATCTTCTGATGATGAAACTTACATACATTTGCTTCCGAACCTTTTTGTACATATGTATGGTAATCCTGAGTGAACAGAAGCACACTGCTAATTCATTTTACATCACCTGTAATTTTTTAGTGTAGTCAAGCAATCAGATCTGGTTTAGCCACAACTTATTTTGCCCAATTATGATAAATGGAATAAAGCAGAGAAAGTATAAATAATAAACATATATTGAGATGTCAAAACAAGATAAAATGTAAAATTTAACGAAAATAAATGTGTACAAACTAATCGGAATCTTCTGAGGATGAAGTTTCCTCATTGTCTTCATTGTCATATTCTTTCGGCATCAGCACTAAAGTTTTGCCGCACAGTGATACTCCTTGGAGCGTCTGGATAGCAATTATGATGGAGTACCGGTGCTGGTAGACTATAATTGCTTCAGACATCGGTCCGCCTTGCGAATGGGATTGGATGTGAATTGACTCAATAGGACCCGCCTACAAAGAAGAACAATACAAAAAAGCGCATATTATCTTAAAGTTCCATTATTTAGTAAAGGCACTTCTCCAGTAATAAAAATCAGACATACCAATAACATCTGGAGATTACGTACCTGAAGAAAGATTTCATACAATGCATCCACTTGGACGTCTTGTGGCAAATTCTTGCACACCAAACTTCTTTTTTTGGTAACCTCACACATGTTGTTTTATATCATACAAAATAGTATTGATTTTCCAACATAGCAACGCGATTCGCGTTTGTTTTCAGGAGCAGAGAGTGAAGATTGGAGTCAAGGATTACCTACAGAATCTGTTATGTGTCTTAACACAACTTTTAATGTTTTTTTATAAGCAGAGTTACATTAAGTTATCCCGTATAATCTTTAAGTTGTAATTTTTCCCATTGTTTTAACAGGTTTGCCAACGACTAAAGAATATCTGAGCTGTGCCTACATGATTTCTTCTACTTATATAGAAGCTATTCCCTTTATCTACTTCGTGTTATTCCAGATAAGGATTTACTGAAAATATTTTATTGGTAATTTTCTTGTCAATGGAAAAGGAAGCTGGGAACGCACTGGGATTTAAGAAGCAGACGAATTTTTAAAGAGCTGGTCAGGTTGCCATGGGTTTAAAATCTTTTTATCTCTGCATCGCAAAGGGACAAAAAATGAATGACTTTTCATTTGAGAAAAGTATATCAGAAAATGCATTTATCCAAACTGCCAGATAAAGGGCATTTACGATGACATTACCAGATAATTGAAGATATATATTTTATTTGTCATGAAAATATGTGAAAAACGCGTTATTTTAAATAAGGCCGTTACAGCCATTTTTAAGAAAATGAGACAAATATTCCATGTAAAGGATAGCATGTAATTTATTATTATTATTATTATTATTATTATTATTATTATTATTATTATTATTATTATTATTATTATTATTATTATTATTATTATTATTATTATTATTATTATTATTATTATTATTATTATTATTATTATTATTATTATTATTATTATTATTATTATTATTATTATTATTATTATTATTATTATTATTATTATTATTATTATTATTATTATTATTATTATTATTATTATTATTATTATTATTATTATTATTATTATTATTATTATTATTATTATTATTATTATTATTATTATTATTATTATTATTATTATTATTATTATTATTATTATTATTATTATTATTATTATTATTATTATTATTATTATTATTGTTCGTTTAGGCAGTAGTCTCAAAACTGAAATCTTGCTGAAATCTAGCTATCGAAATCCGGATAGTGTATAATACCTTTCTGCTTATTATACGTCATTAGCAAAAGAGGGAAATGTGCATGGAAAAATAACTGTGGCCTTACAAGCCTAAGATGACCATATTTTATGTTAATTGAGGGCCGCATAGTAAAATAATGCGAGATTTTGCAGATACTGATGGGTTTGTTAAAACCTGTTGAAGTTTTGCCGAAAACATTTATACTCGTACTTTATTTACATAAACTGCAGTGCAGTTATCTAATAGTTTGTCTGTTAACATATTACAGCCCTTTACTAATACAAAGCTGTTCAGTTCGGTCCCTCGCGGTCCATCTTTACCTCTGGTCGTCCAAGTGTCGTGCTCGTCGATGTTGTGGCTAAGGACGAGCTATTACCTCAGGATCAGCCTCGAAGAGTGGTTTGGTTCATATGAGAAGGGTGTGGGATATTGAGTTGTAGAAATAGGGCATATATCGGGATTCTATCACACTAAAACGCGAAGGATAGTGTTTTTACTAGCATTTCTGAAAGTTTCTGTGCTGCAAATTTAGATGTGACTTCCGAAATAAGATGAATTTACTTTCAAACCAGATAATTTCTCTCTGTGATAAATATTATATAACCGCTCTTCAGATCCACTTTCTCATAATAGAAATACTTTGATTGTTTTGCATGAATCAAGTTGGATCCTTCAAGCATGTAATTTCTAAGTAGCAAGTTTTACATACGCATAACACAAACTTGACTTGAATAATACCCTATTAGAGTATCAAATTTCACTCTTTGGCGTACTGTATGATATAGCCTCATTGGGTGCTATGTACTATGATGTAAGTTAAGTTTTAAGTGATTTTTCCAGACTTAATTGTAATTCGAGATAACCCTAATTGAAATACAAGTCTGGAAAGATACTATAAAATTAAGCCGAGTAACATTTATTGCATTGCGATAAGAGTAGGTACACAAGGGATTTGCCGAGGTTGGAGCCATTATTTCACCAAAAACTTGCAGATTTCCCTGCTTAACTGTGGCTGTGTTTATTAATATTATTGTATCTACTACCTGGTTTTGGGATTGTTATTACAACATTCATACATATTTGCAAGTGCTTTCTGTTGGTACATATATTTTGACAATCAATAGGATACTTGGTACTTTGGTTGTTAACTAATTCTTAACAACTTAATAATTAAGGTTAGAGAATAAATATTCAATTTGGTGCACGAGTAGGCAGGCGCTAATAACCTTGCAGCCCTAAATAAAATGTTTGTTATTTCTTTGTTTTGTTTGGGGTTACATGAAAAGCCAGAATTCGTGCAGGGTTCACTGTGCAAGAGATGACCCAAGACCTAATTCAGGACAAGCATGAACATTGTTATGTTTAAGTTATAGTAAACATATTTCATGAAGCTTTCGGATATATGAACAAATTTTGGAATAATGGTACTATTAACCTTTCTGTTTTTCTTTCTTGTCTGCTTTTGATCACCTTTCTGTCCCTTTTATATTCTTTAGTTGCTGACAGTTGCATTCATTTTATTGATTTGAATCTTGTAGGACTTCCATTCATTCTCAGTGTTTAATACTCATCAATAAGATTAAACAATGTCCGTGAATATAACTAATAACAGTTATCTTATAATATGTTTGTAAGAAATCGTTTTGTTGAAGAAAACCCACGTTTCTACACATAATAGTATAAGTATACAGCAATTAATGGACTATGTCACCTGTCCTCACTAAATGTACTTTCACATGGTGTCAATTTAAAAGTAAATGAAGTTCCTGAAAAACGTGTGTCTTTTTTGTGTTTCGATTTTGAGGTTATGGAGCATCTCATTTTCACTGCTGGTAGCTTTGCTTAACACTCCATAAAACATTTAATTGTTCATTCATTTGCAGAGCGGTTTGCTCTGGGAAATCTATAAATTAGCTCTTAACTCTCCGTAGGATTACCTAAGTAATTAAAATGAGACTGGTGCATTTACAATGCCAAGCTTTCATGCCAGTGGTTCTTCTCTTTTAAAGTATATAACTTTATTAGCAAAAGTATGTAACCAATTTATAACTCAGGTTCCTTGACCAGCACCATGGTGTATGAATATTTCTGTATCATAAGTATGCATTGCCGGCCTCTGTTGCATGATGTAGCTAATGTGCCTCACATTCCAGAGGTGTGAAATTTAATTCTCTGTCAGATTGAGTTATTTTAATAAATTTTTATCGGAAGTTTTACCCTATCTTGAAAGACGAATGTCGGGTAACTCTGAGCTTTATGGAACCTGGACTCATTTGAGCATGATTTCACCCATTTCATTGATCAGCCGGTATAAACTTCCATTACTTTCGTGGATGTTAAAAAGGAAGTCTGTTTGCCTACATTGACGTGTATAATTAAACAACGACAGGGAAAATGTGGAGAATGAGCCTTGGTGTTGCGAATTTCGAAGGTAGCAGTCAACACACACACAGCTTATCTAAATTATATCATTCTAAAAAGCAATTAAATATATGAAAACTTCCAGTGCAAAGATTATTACTGGAATGGCATTTTAAAATAACCTAAAAATCACAATGCAACGGCGCCTTTAAAGAAATTCAAAGGTATAAGAGCAAATTAAAGTCTAAAATTTGCTGGCTGGTATACAACTACACAGCTTGCTTAAAAATCATAGAACTGACACACACCTTTAGCATTTTCAAATTTAGTTTCCCAATTAAATGATATTCTTAGCAGTCAAAATGCAACTATCCATGAATGCTCTGTACATCTGATGATGAAACTTACATACATTTGCTTCCGAACCTTTTTGTACATATGTATGGTAATCCTGAGTGAACAGAAGCACACTGCTAATTCATTTTACATCACCTGTAATTTTTTAGTGTAGTCAAGCAATCAGATCTGGTTTAGCCACAACTTATTTTGCCCAATTATGATAAATGGAATAAAGCAGAGAAAGTATAAATAATAAACATATATTGAGATGTCAAAACAAGATAAAATGTAAAATTTAACGAAAATAAATGTGTACAAACTAATCGGAATCTTCTGAGGATGAAGTTTCCTCATTGTCTTCATTGTCATATTCTTTCGGCATCAGCACTAAAGTTTTGCCGCACAGTGATACTCCTTGGAGCGTCTGGATAGCAATTATGATGGAGTACCGGTGCTGGTAGACTATAATTGCTTCAGACATCGGTCCGCCTTGCGAATGGGATTGGATGTGAATTGACTCAATAGGACCCGCCTACAAAGAAGAACAATACAAAAAAGCGCATATTATCTTAAAGTTCCATTATTTAGTAAAGGCACTTCTCCAGTAATAAAAATCAGACATACCAATAACATCTGGAGATTACGTACCTGAAGAAAGATTTCATACAATGCATCCACTTGGACGTCTTGTGGCAAATTCTTGCACACCAAACTTCTTTTGGTAACCTCACACATGTTGTTTTATATCATACAAAATAGTATTGATTTTCCAACATAGCAACGCGATTCGCGTTTGTTTTCAGGAGCAGAGAGTGAAGATTGGAGTCAAGGATTACCTACAGAATCTGTTATGTGTCTTAACACAACTTTTAATGTTTTTTTATAAGCAGAGTTACATTAAGTTATCCCGTATAATCTTTAAGTTGTAATTTTTCCCATTGTTTTAACAGGTTTGCCAACGACTAAAGAATATCTGAGCTGTGCCTACATGATTTCTTCTACTTATATAGAAGCTATTCCCTTTATCTACTTCGTGTTATTCCAGATAAGGATTTACTGAAAATATTTTATTGGTAATTTTCTTGTCAATGGAAAAGGAAGCTGGGAACGCACTGGGATTTAAGAAGCAGACGAATTTTTAAAGAGCTGGTCAGGTTGCCATGGGTTTAAAATCTTTTTATCTCTGCATCGCAAAGGGACAAAAAATGAATGACTTTTCATTTGAGAAAAGTATATCAGAAAATGCATTTATCCAAACTGCCAGATAAAGGGCATTTACGATGACATTACCAGATAATTGAAGATATATATTTTATTTGTCATGAAAATATGTGAAAAACGCGTTATTTTAAATAAGGCCGTTACAGCCATTTTTAAGAAAATGAGACAAATATTCCATGTAAAGGATAGCATGTAATTTATTATTATTATTATTATTATTATTATTATTATTATTATTATTATTATTATTATTATTATTATTATTATTATTATTATTATTATTATTATTATTATTATTATTATTATTATTATTATTATTATTATTATTATTATTATTATTATTATTATTATTATTATTATTATTATTATTATTATTATTATTATTATTATTATTATTATTATTATTATTATTATTATTATTATTATTATTATTATTATTATTATTATTATTATTATTATTATTATTATTATTATTATTATTATTATTATTATTATTATTATTATTATTATTATTATTATTATTATTATTATTATTGTTGTTATTACTATTATTATTATTATTATTATTATTATTATTATTGTTATTATTATTATTATTATTATTATTATTATTATTATTATTATTATTATTATTATTATCATTATTATCATTATTATTACTATTATTATTACTCTTAGTATTACTATTATTATTACTATTACTATTACTACTATTATTATTACGATTATTACTACTACTATTATTATTACTATTATTATCATTATTATTACTATTATTATTACTATTAGTATTACTATTATTACTATTATTATTACTACTATTATGACTATTATTATTACTATTATTATTACTATTATTATTACTATTTATATTATTTATATTATTCTTATTCTTATTATTATTAATTATTTTTATTAATTATTATTATTATTATTATTATTATTATTATTATTATTATTATTATTATTATTATTATTATTATTATTATTATTATTATTATTATTATTATTATTATTATTATTATTATTATTATTATTATTATTATTATTATTATTATTATTATTATTATTATTATTATTATTATTATTATTATTATTATTATTATTATTATTATTATTATTATTATTATTATTATTATTTTTATTATTATTATTTTTATTATTATTATTATTATTATTATTATTATTATTATTATTATTATTATTAGTATTATTATTATTATTATTATTATTATTTATTATTATTATTATTGTTATTATTATGATTATGATTATTATGATTATGATTATTATGATTATTATCATTATTATTGTTATTATTGTTATTGTTATTATTGTTATTATTATTATTATTATTATTATTATTATTATTATTATTATTATTATTATTATTATTATTATTATTATTATTATTATTATTATTATTATTATTATTATTATTATTATTATTATTATTATTATTATTATTATTATTATTATTATTATTATTATTATTATTATTATTATTATTATTATTATTATTATTATTATTATTATTATTATTTTTATTATTATTATTATTATTATTATTATTATTATTATTATTATTATTATTATTATTATTATTATTATTATTATTATTATTATTATTATTATTATTATTATTATTATTATTATTATTATTATTATTATTATTATTATTATTATTATTATTATTATTATTATTATTATTATTATTATTATTATTATTATTATTATTATTATTATTATTATTATTATTATTATTATTATTGTTCGTTTAGGCAGTAGTCTCAAAACTGTAATCTTGCTGAAATCTAGCTATCAAAATCCGGATAGTGTATAATACCTTTCTGCTTATTATACGTCATTAGCAAAAGAGGGAAATGTGCATGGAAAAATAACTGTGGCCTTACAAGCCTAAGATGACTATATTTTATGTTAATTGAGGGCCGCATAGTAAAATAATGCGAGATTTTGCAGATACTGAAGGGTTTGTTAAAAGCTGTTGAAGTTTTGCCGAAAACATTTATACTCGTACTTTATTTACATAAACTGCAGTGCAGTTATCTAATAGTTTGTCTGTTAACATATTACAGCCCTTTACTAATACAAAGCTGTTCAGTTCGGTCCCTCGCGGTCCATTTTTACCTCTGGTCGTCCAAGTGTCGTGCTCGTCGATGTTGTGGCTAAGGACGAGCTATTACCTCAGGATCAGCCTCGAAGAGTGGTTTGGTTCATATGAGAAGGGTGTGGGATATTGAGTTGTAGAAATAGGGCATATATCGGGATTCTATCACACTAAAACGCGAAGGATAGTGTTTTTACTAGCATTTCTGAAAGTTTCTGTGCTGCAAATTTAGATGTGACTTCCGAAATAAGATGAATTTACTTTTAAACCAGATAATTTCTCTCTGTGATAAATATTATATAACCGCTCTTCGGATCCACTTTCTCATAATAGAAATACTTTGATTGTTTTGCATGAATCAAGTTGGATCCTTCAAACATGTAATTTCTAAGTACCAAGTTTTACATCCGCATAACACAAACTTGACTTGAATAATACCCTATTAGAGTATCAAATTTCACTCTTTCACTCTTTGTGATTATTATTATGATTATTATGATTATATTTATTACTACTACTACTACTACTATTATTATTATTATTATTATTATTATTATTATTATTATTATTATTATTATTATTATTATTATTATTATTATTATTATTATTATTATTATTATTATTATTATTATTATTATTATTATTATTATTATTATTATTATTATTATTATTATTATTATTATTATTATTATTATTATTATTATTGTTATTATTATAATTGTTATCTTCTTTTTTGAGAATCGTTGTGCTGCAACCTTGGATGATTCTAAACTTCAATGATAATTTACCGAGTTTTCCTTTTTAGTTATGCTTTTACAGGCAAAAACACACGGACGTGTTGTAAAAGTGTACTATTTGTATTCAGGGAACCTCAAAATGTACATTTCCAATGAAATATCCGTACCGAATGTTTGGATGGAATGGAATAGTTCTGGTACTTTATATAAGTACATAGTACAGAACGTGACTAGATGTTTATGTGGGAATGAACTCGAAAGATGTGATACAAAGATTTCCCAGAGAATCTCTAATCCCCAGACTGTCTTAGAAAATTTTGATTTTCTCAAAAATTACTTTCAGTGTTATGATTCAAATGTTACATGCATAAGTTACTTTATAACAAACGAAAATATATTATGTATTGAGTATTGTCCCGTTGAGTACTCTCCATTCTTGGTGATATTTGCATAACTGATAAGCCGTAGGTGACAAAATTTTACTAAACCCAAATGATAGACTTTTATAAGTCGGAATTCACGCGAACCATGTTTTTCGTGTGTGGAGGTAACATGTTCGGGACATTCCTTGTTATTGGTTTGAATTTTCAAATATTTATACTTTTCTCAAATAGTAAATTGTTATGCCCAAGCAAAAATCAAAGAAGTTTCGACATGTTCTGCTTTTTGCGTTTAATATCAAGTGCCAAAGACACAGAAGCTACCTCTGTCTACCTGACACCGCATTTTATTGACCTGAAAATAACAATCATATGTAAACAAAGAAAACTAAATACATTAATTTATACAGCACATCAAATAGCATAAAACGTGTTTCCAGAACAGTTTATTTCGCGCGCAATACATTCACCCAATGAAAAGAAAAAGATAAAGAAGTTATGCACTAAATGACGGAAATGTTTTATGCTTAAATGACTATCAATTTGCACACAATTTTGCCAGACATTTTACCCTAAAACGTAAAGTTTTGGTATCATTGGTAGCTGTGATATTCATAAGAAGGTTTCTGTAATAACGCAAATGAGTGACTTTAAGATATAATGGGCTTTTAAAACAATGAAGTGCTACGTTCTGGTTCTACTGTGCTGATACGCCGTTTCTTTCAGCTGCTGTCATCCGAGCATTATTGGAAATCGATTGCATAAGATGTTATCAATTATGAACACGTTGACGTCATTCTGCAGTAGTATTGCTCGCGTTACATTTATAATGAGTTGGACTTATTTTAGTATTCCCCCATTATTTGTAAAGTTATAATTTAAAAATCCGATGTGTTATATATGAACATTCTGTACCTTGTTGTCAAGAAACTATTCTTAAAACAGCTTACTCCTCTTTGTGCTTAAAGGAACATTTCCCACCCAGCCGGAATCGAATCTGAGACCACTGGGCTTAGAAACCAGAACATTGACCACTCAGCCGCAGAAGTAGTAGCCGTAGAGGTAATGCTGTTTTATTGGTGTGAAGTGCAGGCCCAATTACAGTGTAGTACTACATGCGTTAAATTATATAATTACTTTTTTAAGCTACAGTTGTACATAGTTCTTTTAACAAATTTAATGTTTTATGTCTAATTTGTTTATTCGTATTTATACTTTCTTACTTAACTAGAATGCTGACTCAAACATTATTATCTGCTAATGTGATTACTTATGCAAACTAATGTGTTAGTATATTTACAGAATGTTTGATATTGATGTGTCTTGTCCTATTAGTTTACAAGTTAATGAAGTAAAGAATTTACAAGATGCATTCAGATTTTGTCTGCATAGGTACTTGAACTCTCTATAATGTTCCACGAGAACATCGGCCCTATTTTCCTGCAGAATGAATACTGGGTATATATAAAATTCAGCACACCAGACATGTAAACTGCCGTACGAACTGTTTATTACGCCGACTATTACCAAGGCCCTGGAATATATTGTTGCATGTATAGGCTGAGCAAGATTTGGAAATTTCTTGTAATCATTATTCTGTAACATGTATTTTCGATGCCTTGAGTCTTGACACAGCTGTGTATAAAAACATATGATCAATCGTAAATTCTGCTGACTGGCAAAACATGTACTTTGGACTGGTGGCTTAGGGAAATAATTCACAGGTGGTCGGTAACAGGCCTCAACTTATTCCCCATGTTTAAACAATGAATCACACATCCTGCTGATCAAGGGGAATAATGATTAGTTGGTCAGTAACAGGTTTAAACATGTTCTCAATGATGTAAACAATATGGTGCAAATTAACAGTTAGCATGGGAATCGCTGAATTGACTTTTTGGTAGGACCCCTATTTAAGCTTGGTTGAGTTAGCCCTCGGGGGAGAGACTTCACACAGATTTCAGAGGGTACTTCCTGCCGGTCTCTGTAAAAATCAACAAAAGTTTATTTCAAAGTGTTACCACGAGTAAGATAGCCAGCAGGGCGTACCAGATCATACACCTTTTGACAGTCACAAGGTTCAAGCCATACAAACAGCACATCGCCAAAGGTAAAGTTGCATTGTTATGTATTTTAATGTTACCAAAGCGCCCCTGATCTCATCCAGATCCAGGGAGTGCCCTGTAGGAACACTAGGCATCTTTGAAATATAGTTATTCAGTTCAGTTTGACTTAGATGTTTCTTTCGCTCTACCCTTTCAGTAGCTACACCCCCAGTTGTAGATTAGGTTTGTAAGTCTTTCATCCCCCTTACAATCCTGGTATGCAACAATATGTGCGACACTGAGTACATTCCGGTAGGGATGTTTTCATGCTCAGGAAGATGTTGAATTCTTGTAAACTACGATTGACGTAGCCAACTTAATGGAGAATACGGTTGAAATCCTTCTGGCATTTGTTTCCAATAATGAAAGACGCATGTACTTAATAGTTAGCTGTGAGTTACAGGATGGACACAGTGCGCTCTGTTATGATTAGTCAAAATGAGAAAAGTCTTCTGGTTATCAACCGACATACATTTTAGTTTTAACATTAACCAAAGAGTGATTTGTGTCCGTGTTGTCGTAAAAGGTCAAACCAAATGACATAAAATGCAAAACGAGATCAGATAAGTCTCCACTAGATGTCAAATCTAAAGTGATAATGAAACAAATCTCTCAACAGGAAAATAAACGTACTGAAACACACACACATACGTACTGTCGCGGCTGCGGCGACACACACAAAAGATTCAGCACAAAGAGATAAGGGACAGATAGTGCCGGGCGGAGATAAACAACTTTCCTAAGCAGATAAACATAGCGCGGAGATAAAAGACTTGCCGACACAGATAAGGTTGCGCGTCTAGAACATTCGTGTTTTATCTGGTGACGTGTGACAGAAAATTCGATTTCTTGATTGTTACAGAGCAATCTCCAATTATCAATGAGGTATATATAAGAGATTGTGACACGCTAGTGGACAGTAGTAAACAGTCGTAAACAGTTATAAACAGAGTGTTGTTGTAAACAGAGGTGGAAAGAGAATTGTAATTGTAACTGGTGTGTTTGGTAAGTGAGCAACGACCTTGGTAGATGGTGATTGTGTATGTGACGTAAAGCGACTACTGTAAGAATAGAACAGAGTGTATTTCTACAGAAATAAAGAACATTTGGAATTTCTGCAACTCGGACTTTTAATTCTACGAACCCACAAAGTCACAATATTTACTAAAATCAAAGTTTTTGTATATCAAGGTTAAGTATTTTTAACCTTTAATCATCATCTCTGATTTGGAATAAGCTTTAGATAGTGTTGTACGTAGTTTTCTTCTACTTATGCTAAAACTGGTTAGGTAAATACAGGAATTTGGATTGTGTAAAATGTTCTCTGCATAGTATTCAGAAGTGAATAGACTTTTGGTCTGTTTTTCTAATCTTCCTTGTCTGCAATTCCAAGAGCTGAACGACTTTTCATAGAAGAAGATTTCATGGCTTGAAGCATATTAGCGATTAGTTCGATGCATTTGGTGACTACATCGGTGATAATTACTTCTCTGACGAACCTTTATCTCCCTTCTGTGTTATGAGGATATCAGAATATTGACGAACGTAAGGAAACCAAAAATGCAGTTCAACTATTTCATTATAAATTCAGTGTCTGCTTCCATTGACATCAAGTTCATAAGCGTCATAATGCGGCTTCAAGTGCAAACCAGCATAAAGACGCAAAGCAACCAGCAAAACATTCCATCATGAAGAATGCAAATACAGCAACTAAATATACCCACATTCATTTTTGAGTCAGTAATATTAGCTGAAGCAAATACCAAGATATAAACACATTTAGAGACCAACATATTTATGTAAGCATAAGTAATTTGGTGAAACATTTTAACTGCACCTCTGCAATTTCGCATCCTCAGTCTCGTAAAATGAGAAAGAAAATGCCAAGCTGGTCCATGATGGGGGAATTTATTAATTTTCATGCCGAGATTTACAAGGTCTTTGTGACGGAGTTTACATTAACTGAATTGAATTTTTGATTTGCTGTGCTTGTGTTTAGTCTTGGTCGCACATCGCCTTTTCTATTTCATTTCTCGGCAAAACGTCTGAGGGGAAACACAATTGCTAGTACATAGTTTTAATACAACATTCCTTACAGTTATATGACATACATGTATTAAAATTAATTTTTTGTTTAAAGAACTTAAAATTCACTTTTAAGACACGAAACAAAGACGAAACACTTCAATATAGTACTGTTTTGCTGAATAGAGTACACAATTATATATTATTATTATTATTATTATTATTATTATTATTATTATTATTATTATTATTATTGTTATTATTATTATTATTATTATTATTATTATTATTATTATTATTATTATTATTATTATTATTATTATTATTATTATTATTATTATTATTATTATTATTATTATTATTATTATTATTATTATTATTATTATTATTATTATTATTATTATTATTATTATTATTATTATTATTATTATTATTATTATTATTATTATTATTATTATTATTATTATTATTATTATTATTATTATTATTATTATTATTATTATTATTATTATTATTATTATTATTATTATTATTATTATTATTATTATTATTATTATTATTATTATTATTATTATTATTATTATTATTATTATTATTATTATTATTATTATTATTATTATTATTATTATTATTATTATTATTATTATTATTATTATTATTATTATTATTATTATTATTATTATTATTATTATTATTATTATTATTATTATTATTATTATTATTATTATTATTATTATTATTATTATTATTATTATTATTATTATTATTATTATTATTATTATTATATTACTATTACTGTAGAGCAGTATACAGATCTATTGCATTATAAACTCAAGACATGAATCCGTATAATTTGTGTTTCTTTGTCATAGCTAATGTAAGAATGAGAGTCCAATGCGGAGGTATACAACATATTCTGTTTACATTAAGTTTGGCACTAAGGCTGGATCGACTATAGTCTCGGTATTCGCGACTCCTTTAGCTGGACAATGTATACTAAATATGTGGTGTAACGAAGTGAAACCTGAGAAAAATAATTTTCGATTTCTAAAATTCACTAGATTTGAAAGACCTGCGAGAGGGTTTGAGCATAAAAAGGAAGAGAATTAATGTCCATAGTGCCTCTTGGTGAATAGAATGTATGCATGAAATAAATAATGTATAATACCGAAAATTATATTATGACATAACCAGAATTGTATCTTCAACACATATTCATTTTAGCTCAAACTCTTTTGATTAAGGCACCAATTGGTGATGAAATTTCAGCCAAGGATGTTGTAGATGCGAAGAGCATCATTTATTTTTATTATCCTTATTAGTTAAGTATTGATACAATTGCGAGGTTTTCTTTTATTTCGCTTTTTTATGCAAGTCATCTCCTTGAGCTATCAGAAACACATTCACACACACTATATATATATATATATATATTTGGTAAGGTGCCTTTGATGAGCTCCTGGAACATTACTAATGTAACGCCAAGCTTCCTCTCTCACCATAAAGCAACTTTCTTTGGCATATCATCAAATATTCCTCAGAGATTGTAATTTTCTTTCAATATCAGCAGAACTATTAAAGAAAACACTTTCTGAATTTACGGGAATGGTGGAAAACTGAAGTTGATATAGGGAGCTTCCTTAGTGTTTTAGTTGATTCTGTGTTGATAGCTTTAAAGGTAAAATTTTTGAGTTATGTTTATGTGTTAATGATAGGAAATAACACAACTCAAGTTGCAGTCAATGTCACTATTAACAGTCTATACAATTATAGTTATGTATAGAACTTGCGAGGTAATTTGATGTTTATTAGGGGGTGAAAAATTTTAACGCCCGAGGCTTTAGGGCGTATCAAGAACGTGATAAACATCAAGCCTCGCTAGTTCAATACGTTATTTTATCCGTTATCCAAGAAAAAGTCGACTTGAAAATTGAATTATGAAAATATTAAGAATTGTTTGTGTACATTGTAGATGTCGCATGTTTGTTTCTTGTTAGATGTTCTGCAATTTTTCAGATAAATAAAGAAAAATTGAACATCGGACTACGACATCTACTAGATAATCGATAGTCAAAGATGTTATAATATAATATCTTTGGTACTATTAGAGTAGGCGTTCCTTTTTATTTATTTATTTCAGTGTCGAGCTATTACTTATATTTCATCTACTGAAATTGACTCTAGCCATTTATCCAGTAGATGTCTAAAATACTACCAATCCCTCACATCCTTTTTCTACTACATCTCATGATCTAAAATTTACATTGTAGACTCTTACTCATAAAATCTGTCAATTGACCTTTTCCATTTCGATCTATCCTTCCATAGAAATTCTCGTAATTCTCTAATCTGACTTTGATCTGAAAACATTTTCTTTATGGTTCCGATACTTTTATTTCTCAGCCACTTTTCCCTAATTAGTTTTGTCCTCCATTCATGTGTACCTCTACATTCCTATCTAATATTCTGTCGTTCCTCTTTGTACCCACATATCGGGCATTAACTTTGCAGTACACTACCCCTTACACCTCTCAGTTTCCAAACCCCTAATCTGTACCATGCTATCGCGTGTATTACAGATTTCTAAATACTTTTTTGATCTTGATTTTGTTCCAAACACACTAAAAATAACCAGTGACCGTTTGTCTTCCATCTCAGCCTACATAGTTGGATGATCCATATCCTCAAATCTAGATGTAAGTCCCTTTCACCTCCCCATGCTAAGCTATGTCTATGCAGCCATATATCACCTAATCCACCCTCTTCCAACTCTTCTTTTACCCTTTCCAACCAGGTTCGCTGATCGGGATGCTTTTCTTGAAAACTGAGACAGCACTTGATCAAGCTATAGATTATTCATGTCTAACCGTAAAAGCTCTACTTTTCAGTAATAAAATTATCCGTAATTATGTGCTTTTTCTTGTGTGGCGGATGAAAGAAATTTCCAATTTAAATCATTGCAACAATAGCTTTCTTAAATCGCAGCTTCTCTGTATTTGTCACTTGGCTTTAATATGTTCACACAGAACAACATTTAAACAAAGCCTGATGTGTTGAATTCACATGACTTTCCCTACTCTTGCACAATCTATAGTTACAAACCCTTATTCCTCTTCTACTCCATGTCAGCCAAGATAGACGCAATCTTGTTGCTAATTTTCTTGTATAACTTTATGGAAATACATTAAACTTGCTATTTTAAGAGCTCGCCGTTTTGAGATGGTATTTTAAAATTCCGTGCTATGCATAACCAGTACATAAAAGTGACTAACAACTTCTCATTTAAAAAAGTATAAGTCTTTTTTGTAAAATACTCAAATAACAACGGATATTTTGAAAGCTGTCCTCACCTAAACACATTGTATTTGACTTATATTGTGTGTCTTAACGAGACCTATTTTTTTAACGGCAAGATCTTGTTTATCTCTCATGGTTTACCATTTCTACAGAAAGTCATTTAGATTAAAGAGCACTTCTCAGGGTATTCCGAGAGAATTCAAGATTAGCATTTCATTAAAATATCTTAAACATGTGATTGAGGGCATTCAGCAAGGAGGTCCAAATTTGATCTATTGTACCTATGTCTCCAAGTGGGGCACCCCAGAAGGAAGGATGAGGCCAGAGTAACAGAAGGTGGTCGTCCCAAGTGGCCAAAACAGTGCAGAGGGCAGGGTACCTGCACTTTACCAGTTGAAAACTCCCCGGCAGAACAGAACAACCGGCACACCACCCTCCTATGGTACGAAAACATCCCTACCAGACCGGGTTCGGAGACAGACCGGAGACCGTCCTTTAGGAGAAAATTTCACGAAGAGCATATCATCCTGCTGTGCAACGCCAAGACACCTGCCTACACTTTCTACTCTGAAAGATACCACCAGATGAAAGATGATGTGAAATGATAATGAAGATAAAATTTAGGGACAGGAAATTTGAGGGATGTAATTAACCTACCCAGCATTCGCCTGGCGACCCGGGAAAACCCTCGAAAAACCCATGGGTCAGATATTTCGTCCACGGGAATCGAATCCAGACCTCCGGAATGCGGGCCACAGACGAAACCGCCTGAGCCATCCCACTCGGTATTAAACATGTGGTAAATCGTTAGAGCCATTGTTGCGAAAATAAAATATTTCGAAAATTATTCCCTGTAAAACGTAGTCTGGATTGGAGAGATTTGATGGAAAACTTTGTTTCTTATTCTTGGAAGACGCTGAATTTAAATACCAAGTTAGGTGTTTAAAAATGTGTATATTGTCTATCAGGTTTCCCTACTTTAAAATTCCAACTAGTAAGCTCATTAGAATTTAATAGATTTACCAGAATGTAAATGACATGTCCTCGTTGAAATGTTCAACTTAAATCCGTGTGTTAATAAGGATATTACGGATATTACAACAGATTTATAACTGCAGCATTTACTCACCTATGAAGTTGTGCAATTAGTTCTATAAACTATAAGGCTGAACAAGTATAGTGAGAGCTGGTACCCATCAAATGGTTGTAGAAAATATACTTTCATTCAAACATTTTGAGTTATAGGTAATAATGCTACGCAAAAGCTTGATTATGTATTTATTTATTCAAAGGAAATAACACCGTTATGCATGATTCTGGGGTTTCCTCCAAAATAGGTCTACTTTCCTAATTTTGTGCGCTGATTTCAAAACTGTAATCCGTGTTTTCTACTACGACCATTTTTGCACAATTAGTAGTTACACCAAAAATGCTTTAATGTAGTTCTGTGCATAAATATATTGTATGGAACTGAAAAGAAACCAGTAAACGAAGAAGCTATACTGATTTCATTGTTGAAATTTAAGTGCTTCACAACAATATAACAGTGAAAAAGGCAAACTACATGCCTTATTTTAAGTCCAATCCCTGCAATTTTAGCCCAGTCTATAACTGCGTTTCAAATAGTGAGGATCTATTTTTGTGATAGGCAGTTGTATGTCATACATATTTTGAGAATTTGAAGCAATATGTGTAAAAATAACCTTGATATATTTTGCCCTATCTGTGGCAATTTCGTTGTTTGAAAGAGAAGACAAAATATTACAAATTTTGTTAAAAAGGCCCACAAAGCCTATTTTCACATGAAGCTTGGAGATTTTGACAAAAAAATGGGCTCCAAAGAGCATGTCATACCTGTGTAGAACAACTAAGGAAGTGGAGTAAAGGAGAATAAAGCTAGTATGCCATTTGCTATTTCCATGATCTGGCATGAACCTCGAAACCACGTGGATGATTGCTATTTTTGTGTATGTGATGTTACAGACCACAACACAAATATATGAAAGAAATCAGTTATCCAAATTTATTATCATCCTGATCTTCCTGTGCCTTCTCCAATAGAAGCATTTGGAAATGAATCATCATCAGATTCTGAAAAACGTTCTCAAGACATCAACAGTGATTTAGACATAGAACAAGAACAGGAATTTCAGCAACCTCAACAATTCACACAGGCATAACTCAATGATTTGGTTAGAGACTTAAATCTTCCTAAGGATTCCGATGAATTATTGGGATCCAGACTAAAAGAAAAACATCTCCTCTCTCCTGCAACATCATTTTCTTGGGGCAGATATCGTGAAGAGGAATTTGTTCCATATTTCTGCCAGGAAGAAAATCTTACATATTGTTACGATATTCCGGGTTTAGTGATTGTCTTGGGAGCTGCTGAATATATTCCTCGTGAATGGAGACATTTTATAGATTCCTCTAAAGTTAGTCTGAAAGGTGAACTCTTGTATAATCGAGATAAATATGCATTAGTTCCAGTAGCCCATTCAGTTCACCTCAAGGAAATATATCACAACTTAAAATTACTTCTAGAAACAAATATGCGAACTTAAGTGGCAGGGATGTAGAGATTTAAAAGTTGCTGGCATGCTACTAGGCCAGCAATCACGCTACAGTAAAATGCTGTTTTATTTGTGAATGGGATAGTAGGGCCCGATCCGATCACTGGACAAGAAACAATTGGAAGTAGAGAGACAGTCTCGTGCCAGGAATGAAAAATATAATACATGAGTGTCTTTTGGACCCCAAGATGTTCTTTTACCACATTTTCACATAAAATTAGGCTTAATGAAGTAATTTGTGAAGGCTTTGAATAAGGATGGCAACTGCTACAAATATATTTGCAAGAAATTCCCTGCAATATCTAATGCTAAAATGAAAGAGGGAGTATTTGTTGGTCCACAAATGAGGAAGTTGATCTCTGATACCTTATTCGAAGAAACAATGACAGATACTGAAAACAGGCACGGATTGGTTTTAAGAGTGTCATCAAAAACTTTCTGGGAAATTACAAGGATCCAAATTACAAAAATATTGTAGAAAATATGCTTGAGAACTTTCGAAAGCTGGGCTGCAATATGAGTGTGAAAGCGCATTTCCTTCACTCTCATTTGGACTGTTTTCCAGAAAATCTCGGTTGTGTCTGTGAGAAGGAGTAGGAGGAGGTGGTGGAGGTGGAGGAGGAGAAGGAGGGGGAGGAGGAGGAGCAGGGTGAAAGATTTCACCAGGACATAAAGGAAATGAGAAAACGCTATCAGGGAAAGTGGAATGTGACTATGATAGCTGATTATTGCTGGTCGCTGAAAAGATGTGTATAAAATTCTTTCCATAGTAAGAACTCTACAAAACGTTCATTTAATTTCAAGGCAGTATGTAAAAATCTGGTTAAATATTCAAATTTAAGTGATGATGTGAAACATTATTTGATTCTGAAGAGTGTTGTCTTCACAGTTATGGATTTATTGACTTATGTTTAATAATATAACAAATTGGGTAGATGCAAGTATAAAAATGCATATTTTAGTATTTCCTATATTGTGGTAAATTGGTATGTGATGGAGAAAACCTAAGTTTATATTCTGATTCAAAACACTCATATTAGGGATAGTGGCATATTAAAATAAAAACCCCAGACAAAAAGTTTAATTTTGCCTATCAGTGTAATTTATGTTAATACGATTTTTTAAGAAGGAGATAATTTAAGTTCGTTAAAAGGGCCGAGAGGTCTTATAGTATTTGAATATAATTAGTTCACTGCGGCAACTGAAGTCATAAGGTATTGCAGTTTACTATATATTTCATGGATTATTATTATTATTTTGCTGCTCAGTAGTTGTGGCCGCGCCGTGGCTCAGTGGTCAGACCGCTTGGCACTCACCAAGGCGGCCCGGGTTCGATCCCAGACGACCGCAAAGTGATATTCGTGGTGGACAACACGGCGCTGGGGTGGGTTTTCTCCAGGAGCTCCGGTTTCCCCCGCCACCTCATTCCACCGGTGCTCCATGTTCATCTCATGTATCATTAGTGTCACCGCCTGCGGTGCCGTATGTAGTAAAAGCGGGCGTTAAACACTACACATTTCATTTTTGCTCATTAGTTAAATATTTTAATCCGCTGCTGTTGAAGGAAGAAATAGTTATGTATTTCAGCCATTGTAAACTTAATATATCAAAGAAGACAGAAGGGACCATATATAATATTGTGCTTAGAAAACACTATCTTCATGTTATAACTGCTAAAACATTTATTTGGTTTTGAATATGCTTTAAGCTTAATATTCTTGAGTTCTTAATATTCTTAATATTCTTGTTTCCAAAGTCAAACCGAAAATAATATACTTTACTGTTCTTTTCATTCTGTGTGCTACATTTAAACTGGAATAAAGTAATAAAGTAAATATTCTCTCTCTCTCTCTCTCTCTCCAATAAATGAATCTTAAGTACTTTTAATTTTCTTACATTTAAACGGATGTTTATTTTAAATGCTGTAGCAGAAGACTAGTGTGGATATTCAATAAAAGCCCAAAGACAAGCAACAGCTAATTACATGTTAATTGCTTAAAAAGTATTATGATTTATGCAGTGCACAAGCAGGAATTAAAATGCTTCAGTTTGTTAAATCTGCATCAAGTGATGATAGTATGTAAGACAAAGTTTGTGACGTCTTTGTTAATGCCTTTTATTGGAGAAATTTCTTGTTGATTTTACTGATTTATTTAAATTATTTTTCAACAAATGAATGGATTTATTATATGTTGCTTTAAACAAAAATAAATGTTTGTATTCTTTGTAAGTGAAGATACCAATTTTGTTATAATTTATATATTACTGTATATTATGCAAATAAGTGATGTTCCTGACATAGTTGGTTAACACTCCGTAATACCAAATCACAGCCTTTCCTATTTTCCCACTGTATTGCAAATAAATTGAATCATTGTTAATTTAAAGCAATATACCTAATAATCTTAATATTCTAAGCAAAGGAAAACTGAAAGGAGTATGGGTTTCAAATACAGTTACCTGTGTGTTTAATAAATTTCATTCCAATTAAGACCATTAAACGCTCGTGATTTCATTTAAATTTTGCATTCCTTCAGTATGCTATCTTACGTTTCAAAGGCAATGCCCGGGCCAGCACTTGGTGGCAGGGTGGTCGGTGCATAATGCATTACCGACTGCAGTGGTAATTCCGCTAAATGTTACCCGACACATCACAAATCAGCGCTCTATGCGACACCTACCTCCAATAATAAGTTGGCAAACGGGTGTTAAACTATGGTTTACATAGGTTTAGTTCTTGATCAGCTTTATTGCTGTTTTGCACTTCTCAGATATAAATATTGGACATGGCCTCATTCCTGGCTTTTTGCCCTGCGTTTTTCGAGTCGGATTTTTCTGAAGGGCGAGATTGACTCTTTAACTTAGATTCCCTCTCCAAATCTGAAATGGACTGCAGAAGTTGCTCCTTCTTCTGATAGTATTCCTTACATCCAGATCTGCAAATAAATGTTATTCATTTTAGGAAAATAATCTTATTACAAAACTAGCAATAAGATAATAATTAAGGTTATGTTTCAGATAACGTAGGATATACTTACATAAAATTATATCAAATTGTTGTATATAATGCCAATATACTACCAACTCTTAATGTTCTTAACATGATGATTACATATTGCATTGTACTTACTTTCGTAAATTTGTTGTATCAGCTTTCATGAAAAACTTGTACAGAAGGAAATTTTTTTTCCAGTTGCAGCTACCACATTTGCAACTACTTCTTTCCATACAGTTGGATCTCCATATGGGTTGGTTGAAATTACCTCTCGCATCAATATTAAATCATTATTAATGGTAAAGCGTAATCTTTCTTGTGTCATTTTGTAACTGTGAAGGAAGAAAACCACATGACTTGGACATATAGAAGCTACCTTATAAAGCAGAAGTTATTGCTAATTTGTAAAGCAAAACTCTCCCTAAATGTTGAGCGAAGTTTTACGTCTCCACTATTAAGTGTGTAGGAATTGGGATTCTGTTTTCTTTTGTCAAGTGATACAGAATTCACGGTGCAAAATGGCGGATGCGGCATCACTTTTAAAATATATTTAAAAGTATAGTATAAACGTATCTTATACAATATATCAAATTAAAGAATGGATATCAATCAACAAAAATGCCTCCAAAATAAGTGTTTTTTGGGTAATTCATGCCATCTGGTCTCCCCTTAAACTTTAAGAAAGGAGATTTTTATGTAAGAATGTTTCAACAGTTAAAAAGATCGAGGAATAAAAAGTGACATTATGTCTCAGTTTCTAGAGATAAGGTAGCAAAGAAGACCACACTATCTCCTTTTTGTGGCACGCATAAGCAAGACAAAGCCCGTAAATTGGTGTGAGAAAGCAGTCTTTTGAAGTGAAGAAGGCGGACAGTTTTACATGCCACTCTTATTGTTGATGACGTCCTCAAGTAGTTTCTTTTGTCAACGTCGAGATACACTAATTTATTCACAGGGGTTTCCCTCGCTATGAATAATTTGTGCACTTTCCTCTCTATGGGACGTACCTGCCAACTGTGGAAAATTACATGAAGCTCTGTCCTTTTTACACAATTTCTGCAGCTATTGGCGACACGGTTAAAATCTGTCACTACTCAATAAATATTCAGTTGTTTAAAACATCAACTATTTATCCAACTTCAAAGTGACGTGAACTAGATTTACGATTCTGATGTAGGAAAAAACGGGATACAATGCAAAGCTGTGCGCGTCACTTTGAAATACTGTAGGGGAAATGACAGTTACTGAAGGCACACAGTGAGGCATTGATGCCATAAATAGTTTACACCTAAAACACTGAAATGCACTTCTAGTTGAAATACATCCTTCAGAGAGGGTAGAAATTGCAGCAACCAAATCGTCACAAATATCTGAAGTGTCCCGAATTGATGTATACATTCTTTGAACTGTTATATTCTCCGCAACAAAATGAGACAGAAATACAGTTTTTGGTATGTATGAACCACAAGGTACTGGAAAAGCATTATCATTTGAGGAACGTAAGTGGATACTGAAGTGTTATTGGAAAGTGGAGAATGCTGTTAAAGTCAACGAAAATGGATGGTTGAATGAAGAACACCACCACCAACAAGGGTAACAATAACAAGCATTTGAGACAAGTTTGAAGACGATGGAATGGTGTTAGATGTGTTGAAAGGTCTGTGCAGGGTTTTGCACTATCCCAAAGGAAGTCAGTGAGGCAAAGTTCTCATGAGGTTGGTATCAAGGAAAGCAGTGTTCATTGAATTTTTTGGGGCCAAAAATGGAAACCTTACAATTCCGAGATTTCTCCACCTACTAAATGAGGACGTTCCAGATAGGGGACTGCAATTTTTGAGTGGTTCCTGCAGAAGTGTGACGAAAGGAGAGATTTTCCATACACTTTGAACATGTACAGGCGTAAGAAATAAAACACAACAAAAATTATATTTCCGTCTCATTTCGTTGCGGAGAAATAACAGTTCAAAGAGTGACGCTCTGGACACTCTGTACATTGCAGTTTTGAAATTACAAAGCACGATAATAGTAATCTGAAACATGTACTCAGCAGGCCACCCAGTGGTACTCCTAAAGTTCTGATGGAAATACTGACTTTCAAAGTCTTAGGTCGGTGTGTCTTTTCCTTTTCAGTCTCCTCATTACACAGGATTTGGACGGTAATTAGCTGGAATTCTTTGAATTAGATGATTGGGATGTTTGTTGAAGGTGCTCTGTAGTCTACTATAGCTCTTGCGGAGGACTTCACTAACCTCCGGAATTCTTAAGTCGTCATGCATCACGCTGTTTCTCACATACCAAGGTGCACTAGTCATCAGTCTGAGATATCTGTTTTGGATAATATGTATTTTTCGTATTTGATAATATGTAGCAAAACCCCATATAGCCATATGCAGCCATATAGGTATAATCAATGACGTGTAGATCATTCTCTTATATTGCATAACTAATGGAGATTTTTGTGAAATAAGATGTTTTAATTGTCTAATGCGATATCTGCAGCTCTTGATAACTTCAGATACGTGTTGTTACACGTTAATTTCGAATCCAAAGCTAAGCCAAGATATCTAAATGACTGCTCTACAGGAATGGAAGTCTATGAGACTTTTAATTATTTGTTTCCATTTTCCTTTTTCTCTCTTGTATTAGGCATTTCTGTAATTCTCCGGGAACGCCAGCCAGATAAATTAAATAGCCTTATAGAAACTTAAATACCAGGGTTAGGTTAGAATACCTATAGAGCGTAAAATGGTTACCATGGAGATAGCTAAACGTGACGTCATTCTGTAGCTGTGGCCTGGGAAACGTCAGAAGCTATTACCACTGTAGCCAGGCGGAAAGTGCCTTGCAAACTTGTAATGTGTACGAAGCAGTAATTGACATAAAGTACCAAACGATATAGGTAAGTATGTCTGACTAGAAGTATACTTTTTGGAAAGTGTTTAAGTCTTGCAGAGAAAAGAGGGTAAAGCTAAAGCACGTGGGATTTTTAAATGAAATACTCTTGTACCTCTGACATTTTGAATTTGTGAAAAGCACTGGAGAGAGATTGCAAGTCAGAATGCAACCTACGCAGACCTAATATGCATTTTCTGCTTCCCAGCGAAATAAATCTGTCAAAACAAAACATGAAATGTCGCTTATCTTATACTTCTTTTGAGGCAATCTCTACTTGCTCTAAGGCAGTCTTTTAAGAATATTTAATAACTTCTATAGTCCAATGTGTTCATTACAAACTCTCGCTCTTTTGAACCTGAAAAGAGTAGCACAGATTTATTCATAAATCATTCTGCCTTCCAGAATCTGAGATTCATAAATACTCTTCATCCTTACAAATGGAAATTATAGAAATCCAAAATCACCGAGAACTTTGTGCTAAATTAAACAGAACAAAATGATTTTGGGTCATCCACTTCTAACTTGATCGGATTTTGAAAATATTTACCTTAAGACCTGTTTGCTGAAATACACAATCTTCTCGATAACAGTTTTGGTTCCAAATATCTTTTAACAAACCTTTTCTACCACGATTGTAATTAAGAATAAATTATATTCAACTACTTCAGAACTAGTTGTTCCGTGGACATGAAAAGTGATACCTAATATTGAGAAATTGTTAAATGAAAAGCAAGTTGAAAAACCACTCTCATAAAATTGTAGGTCTTAAAATTCATTGGAATATTTTTATAAATTATGTAATAAGGAGTCTTTCTATTATAACTCAGTGTGTTTCATTTTATGATATTTTTAACAAAATATGTGCTGCTGCATGATACTATCTCAAAATAAAGGTGGATAACAAGAGTAACTGAATGACTTTTAGTGGCCTAATGCTTATTTGCTTGAATACTTCGCTAATACTTATCTAATAATGTAGTTCAAATTCAAAATAGTTGTTAGTAGAAATTTATTTGGATGGTCCTTCAAGATAATTATCAAAATCCTAGCCTAAGTTCAAATAGTTGGCCACGTCTGTAAAACACACTTTAGTTCTAGGTATACTATCACTGTGTGATAGTCAAATAGTTAAACAAAAGTTCATTATGTATTTTGGATATTATATTTTGAATACTGTTTGCATGACCTATGATTAAGTAACAAAGAAATAGATCAAATATTTAAAAAGTGTGTATCTCCTAGAAAGGAAATATTTCGTAAACGACTATGGAAAAGGGAAGAATGAATTGTAAATGCTCTATACCTATGTGTTTCTGATTGATATTATGATACAGTGACAAAACTCGGAGGCGGGGCTTAACACCTCGGCCAATGAGACTTTATATGACTATGCCGCTACAGCGGTGTCCTCCAGGAGGTAGGGGTGAGGTCAGAGGATACCAAGGGTTACCTAAGCTAGGATAGATGACACCAGAGGACAGGGTTCCTAATAACTACAGATTGAAACTCCTCGGTGGCGGGTCATACAACCGCGTCCTCTCCCATAGGGGATTTATACAAGGATAAACCCGAGGGCTTCACAGGCTATCCGAAGAAAGTTCAAAACATTTATTTTATAAATAATGTAAATAAGTTAAATATACGATATTTTAGGGAAGATCATTAGACATTTTGAAAAATTAATGCATGAAAACTGTACATATAAACGTAGTTTAGAGTAAGGAATTTTCTTGAACACAGTGTCAATTTCTTGAAAGATGTCGAACAAATTTGGTATTCACTTTTCTTTTCTTTTTACCTTTTCTACCACTACATAGGAGATATTCAGTGTCAAGACTTCACCGAAAATATAATTCGTACACATGGAAATGATTATTTTAATTCTTTTGGTTTATTACAATGTTAAGATATATTATATTTTTAATTTTTTAACCCTTTTATGTTTCTTAAATAACAGATGATGATTAATTCAAAATTTATTATTTTTAATTTCTTTAATATATTTAATTAATATTGATTACCTTTTGAGACTGCCTGAATCCAAAAAGTAGAAAAATTAAAAATGATCGGTGTGCCTTTGTGTGTCTGTGTGAACAACATAACTCAAAAACGAAAAGAAGTTAAATAACAGATGTTGATTAGAATGTCAAATGTTTCTGATACCTTTATGAAAAATGAAACCGTATATATTGAAGTTTCTGGAATTAGCCTCCGAAGTCCTCTTCATTCGAAATGTCTTTTGTATTACTGGTAAACCATAAGAGACAGACAATATCTCAGGGCACAGAAAATGCAGATATCGTTAAAGCACAAAATGTATTACACATTTTTAATATGTGAAGACAGCTATTTTTGGGGTATTCCTTGTTATTGGTTTATACTTTCAAATACTTATACCTTTATCAAATAGGAAGTCTTTTTTTATGTGCTGAATGTGCCAAGGTCGTGTCAGGTCAATCACATAGCGACCAGCTCTTAAAAGATTTGATTACTGCATTCTCATATTCCCATTGTATCTACACAGACATGTGTAATAAAACCACTTCTATAAATGTTTATCTCAATATACACGAAGAAGATAAAGAAAAAAGCGTTTCTAGGAGTAATTCATACTGTACTGAGTATAGAAATTTACGTGAGTCACGCTCGTACACACCCCAAGACACGCACTACAAATGCTATGTTGAGGGGGGTGTTCAGGAATCTCGAAATGTGTACCTAACTTTTGGACGGAGCTTGTCATTTGAATTTCTGAGGCTATATATCTAAGATTATAATAGGCAAGTGCAGTTTTAAGACTTTATTTGAAGGTTCAGAGAAATCAATAAAACGGATGTTTGATGCCTTTAATTCACTTGTCCTGGATGGTCGGCCACAGGTAATATGGGTCAGGTATCCTTGCAGTAACCATGATCGATAAAACCCTGAATGTAGGGCAGCCCCGGGAACAAAACCAACTCCCTATACCAGACATCTCAAGTCGCTCCAATAAGTAAAACAGTCACGAAACAATTCAAAAGATTATGGGTACGTCTTGTAGGCCTCATATGTTTCATAATATAATGAAGAGAAACATTTTGAGGTATACGTCTGCGGGGTAGTTGCTAAAATCTGTCAAAATATTTTAAAAATCCTTTTACTATTTAGAACTCCTCTTCTTTCTAACAGATATGGGCTATAAAATATTTAATTTTAATTCACAAATAACGTAATAAAAACTGAAACGAATTTACAAAGCCTTTAAATGTATCTGCCATATGTGTTGCTGTTATAAAGCAACATACATATAAAGAAGCAACACCATCTGCAATACCCAGGCCTTAATATGAAAACAAAATGCCTGTCATATCTTTTGAGTCAGTAGTGCAATACTTGACTCGTTTGCACATTCTAAAGTCTTTAATTCTGCTGATTTATGAAAACAGCGTTGTGCGAGATTTTACATGACTTCAGCTTATGACATCAGTTTCCTGTTTACTGATGTCGACCACGTACAGGTGCCGGACATGGACTTTGCTGACTTAGTAATCTGAGTCAACCGGATACTGAAACAGCATCCTCTGTCAGCCAAAATATAAGACTCACGGGAATGCTGACGTTTCCTTGGGAAACGTTTACGTAGCTTTTTGAACGAGGAACTGCCGATTTGCCACTAGGACGCCATATTGGAAGTAACAGTGTTTAAAGACTGCATATTTTGGCAGTCGTGGGTCACTTAAGTTTGGACTCTTCCAGAGGTCACACTGATCTTAGAAATCAGGGTCATCATGGCGCCCTTCAGTGGCTTCTCCACACGTCGCATTCTCAACCAGACACGGCCACGCATCTCCAAGGTAAGCCAGTACGAGTCTTTGATCTGATTATGTAACTGTTATCACCACTTCACCCCTAAGTCTCTTCCAGACTTTGGGTCACTTTGCACTTAAACTTAATAATTAGGTTATACAGGGTGATTTGCATAGAACTGACACATTTCTTTAATTGATTATTCCGTTGGAAATTCATTCAATGATCCAATTTTAGCATCAAATTAAGCACAATGTTCTGGAGTTTCGATTCCTTGACACTAGATGCGCAGATGTTTTATTCATAATTGCTATTGTTGGCAGCTGTTTTCGACATTTTTCTAGTCAACGTGAAAATGCAGTACACATTAAATCAACGACTCTTCCTTGTGAAGCAGTACTGGATTACGAATTCAATTACAGCTACTCAAAGGACATACCAGAGATGATTTGGTATTCGCTGTCCTCCCAAAAGAAACACAATACTGGGACTGGTAAACAAATTGCATACAAATGGATCTCTGGTGAGTGAAAAAGGCAAGCATCGTTCATCTAGGCTTCCCACGGTTGTTGCCATAAGGGCACGACTGGAGCAGTCACCCAAAAATCATTAAAACATTTGTTGCAGGAGACAGGTACACCTACTCAATGTGTCAGAGAGCTGCGAAAAGTGCAGGCCTAAAGTCATATAGGGTTATGGTTGTTCATCAGCTACATGAACCAGATAAGGATAAAAGGTTGAGTTATTGTCGTTGGTTTCAGACGTTCATTATGCAAAATCCTGCCATATTGTCCATCACATGGTTCACAGATGAAGCGTGGTTCCATTTATCCGGTTATGTGAACTTACAGAGCTCACGCCATTGGACCATAAAAAATCCACACGTCATCCATTAAGCACCTGTGCATCCGGTTGAAATCTGAATTTGGTGCGCAATATCCGCAAAGAGAATAGTGGGGCCATTTTTTTAACCAGACTGTGAACACTGCAGAGTACCGACTGATTTTCATGAAGTATGTTGAGCAGCAAGATGATGTAGAACTGAGTCAAGGATATTTTCAGCAAGATGGTGCTACATGCCATACGTCAAGTAAATCCTTGGAACTAATTACAAGTTTCTATGACGACGGGATAATTCCCAGGAAACTGTGGCCACCTAGATCTCGGAATTTGACATCGCCGGACTTCTTTCAATGGGGTTACTTAAAAGACAGGGTTTACGCCACACGTGCCCAGATATTGGACGATCTGAAGCACAGCATCACACAGAAGATTCAAACTACTGACAACAGAGTTCCTCAACGAGTGACTAATAGCATGGAATGACGTGTTGAGTTCTGCATCATGCAGGATGGAGGACAATTTTAACATTTGCTATAGAGGGAAATAGTCTCCCAAAACTCCTCTACATTTTACGTATAATAAATTGTCGCTAGCAAAACTCGTTTCGAAACAATTAATGAAACAAATGTGTCAGTTTTATATAAATCACTCTGTAGTAAATTAGCATATTAGAGAAGTCTATACTGTTTCTACATTCACTCTACCTACTTCCCTCGACAGTTACCCTACCTACTTTGCTCTACTGTCCTGGCTCCCTTATCCTGTCAGTTACGTTCTTAGTTACTGAATAGAGTGCAAACCATAAAGTTACACTCTTATCCGTAGCAATATATACATATAAAACTTCTATTACTCTCCCAATAAAAGAAAAACATAATACAACACTAAACGGGTTTCCATACGGAGAACTATGAAAGAAAAGTACAATTTAAACACGTGAAGTAACATTCGTTTATAATTAATTTATAACAATCTCCGCACAATAACAAATGGCATATAAACAGGAATGCAGTTTTTAAGTATAAAATCACCTCTCAGTCCTTCAAGTTCTTTCCTTTCTTTGTTCATTCAGTGCTTGATTTCACTGAAATTGATCCTTAGGGTGCAAATTTTGTCAATTGATTAGAAAATGTTACCAAGACGTCTGAAGACGATAAATAAATTTTATCGAAGGAAGTAAATCTGATAAAGTAAAATCAATTATAATTAATTTTTATCAATTTAAAAGGGCAAAAAGCAAGAAGAATTTGAGGTATTTCTTTTTCAAGGTAATGCATGCAAATCATGATATAAACTTGTAAGGGAGACGTGTTTGGAAAACAATACAAAATTGAAGTGTGATTCTAAACCGCCACGAGAACATTTAAGTATCCTATGTTTTTATTTTTCTCGAAGACTATTTAATCAATTGGTCTTAAAAATTGAAAATTTACTGTAGAATATATTACAGTTACATGGTATGTTACATTTACAAGACATTCTCTATCCACTATGGGCTCGCCTCGGTGGCGTAGGTGGTAGCGTGTTTATCTCACATTCAAGAAGTACCAACTTCGAATCTCAGTCAGTGAGAGTTATCTGGATTAGGTATAGTGCGATCCACATAAACCTGAACCATTTCAGTAGGCCATGACTTTTGAACCAATAATAGGACACACGTACTACTTTGGGAGAATATAATACTGTCGCGACAACGGGCATAAAATTTTCGGTGCAAATAGATAAAAGACGGATAGTGTTTCACATTAATAAAGAGGTTGCATAAGCAGTTAAAGATAGCGCGAGATAAAGGTCTGCGAAACAAACAAACTGAGATAAATGGAAATTTCTGGTGACGTCTTGGTTGATAGAGATTATTCGGTTTCTATATTGTTCCGGAAATATCTAGAATTTATCAATGAGGTATTTAAGAAGGCGACGACTCGCCAGGAGTCAGTCGCCTGAGTCGTAAGCAGTAAACAGCTGTAGAGTGTTGTAACCAGAACGCTGTTTGTTATTGTCATCGACCTTAGTAGACTATATGTGACGTAATGTTGTTGCGTGAGAACTGAACAGTGTATTTCTATGGAAATAAAGAACATTTGGAATATCTGCAACTCGGACTTTAAATTCTACGAACCCACGAAGTCACAATACACAATTGGGAGATTACATTACACTATTTACATCTCAGAGAAAATGTTGCAAATGTCTTCCACCAGCATCTATACATGTTTGCACTCGTCTCACCACATTCTCTCAAGTTTTACGGAGGATATATCGAATTGAGAGACGATTATTTCCAGAAAGATGGAACAAGGTGCCATACATCTAATGACACCACATAACTTGTTACCAGGTTCTTTGTTAATCGAATAATCTCAAAAGGTTTGTGGCTCCCTAGATCCCCTGACCTAACCTCACCGGATTTTTTCTTGTGGGGGTATCTCAAAATAGAATGTCCAAGAATAGGCCATGGACAATTGATGTTCTCAAGGAATCCATTCGAATCGAAATAAGTAACACTGGCGAGGATACCCTCCGTAAAACGAGAGAATATGGTCAGACGAGTGTAAACATATATAGATGCTGGTGGAGGACACTTCTAACATTTTCTCTGAGATGTAAATAGTGTAATGTTATCTCCCAATTGTGTATTATATTCTCCAGAAGTTGCACGTGTTTCCTGTTATTGGTTCAAAAGTTATGGCCTATTAAAATGGTACAGATTTATATGGATCGCGCTGTACTTTGTCGAGGTTTTCCCTTATCCTGAAATACGAATATCAGGTAAGTCTAAGCTCTATGGATCCTGGACTCATATGGCCATCATTTCACCCATTTCATTCATCGTCCGATATGACTTAACGTTGGAGGAATTTAAAAAAATGAATAAATAAAATAAAATAGAAAAAAAGCCATCTGCCTCTCCCAAACAAATAAAAAAATTTCTGGTTGAAGAGGGCGAAATAAGCCCTAAAGCAGCCTTGGGTAGACCCAGAATCCCCCTACCCACCCCACCACGTAAGTTAAACAAATAACTATGGTTTATTTTTAATATCTTCTATTGACTATTTTGAAGAAAACGTATTCCATATTAATAGAAATAAACTTATGCAGAAAGTTTGTTTCATTACGCATTTCGTTGTAGGTACAAGGGACATAGATAAAACGGAATTGAGAGTTGTTTAGAACCTAGTCAGTATATTGGATTAGGAATTCGTATTATTTTCACATTGCGAAACACAACTGAAGAGTGAAGTACTTTAAATACTATAACAGTTCAAACCGATGGTCGATGCTGCAGGAAAAGATAACTGAAATAACATATTTTAAGACGAGGAGATTTTTACACAGTATGAAATTTGTTTACTATTCCTTTTGGTTTATTCCATCTATCCGTCTATTTCCATTTTAACGTCTTTATATGGAAGACTTACACCCCTCAGGACTGGGATCAGACGCTTGTCGAGGAGTAGAGGAATTCTGGATCCGAGACAATATCTAGGATAGAGGATAAGCCTGATAGTATAAGGGTGAAAAGTCGGTTATATGTAGTGGCAGTGCAATGGATGAAAGGAAGGGAGATTACGAAGCAGCCTTTTTTATTTTTAAAACGTCCTCTAACATTAAGTCATATAGGATGATGAATGAAATGTGTGAAATGATACTCAAATGGGCTCAGGGTCTATAGAGCTTAGAGTTACCCGACATTCATATTTCAGGATAAGAGAAAATCCCGGAGGAAGCCTTATCCAGATAATTCACTCTGACCGAGATTCGAACTAGGACCTCTTGAATGTGAGGCAGACATGCTACCATCACGCTAAAGAGGCGGGAATGAAGCTGCTGGAATAAATGAATGTACTGGGGAAACCAGAGGAGCAGGAGAAAATCCACCTTCCTCCACAAATCCCACATGCGCTGCCCTGGAATCGAAACCGGGAAGCCCAACTGATAGAGAAGCGGTCTATTATGGTTTATTCGTAACACATTATATGACATTACTCCTGAATGAAGAGAGCTTTGCAAAGTATGTTTCGTGTGAATTCAAATGACAAAATATCACATTTAGTCGTAGAAAGTTTAGGAAGAAAGCATCCCATATCTAACTTTAGGACACCTCCCACGCTTTTGACAGTAATGAGGGAAAAAGAACCTGTGAGGGAGGAAGGTTCTTACAGATCTGAACCGCAGACCTCCGATCACTAATCCTGCCATAAAGATCTCGGTTAGCCGTATTGGTCATATTTGAAGATAGGGAAGTTTGGCGTTTATCGGATTTGTTGTTCTTGTTATTCTGTCCAAAGACACATACAGCACTCACATACACCGACAAAAACACGCAGGGACTTTTAAATTAAATTTTTTGTTTTTGTATTCAGTCTCAAAACGAGTATTATCGATGAAATCAAATTTTGGGTGGAATGCAATAGTTGGTTTAGCTACCACAAGTAAGCAGCAGAGACATTTAAAATACCCTTTTTTAGGCTCAGGTAGTCAGGTAGCTCACAACGTGCATTTGAACTACTGGAAGGGATATTTGGGTGGAATATATTAAATACTTATTTAAAATTTTGAAATCAGGCGACACGTATCGATCACCACAGGGGTCCTATAATAAACTAAAAAAAAACACATAAAAATAAAAGAAACTATGAAAAACAATATAAAACATAATACACAAGAGCTGCAATTAAATTAAAATTAGGACAATCAGTGAGCGTTCATGATACAAGTACACTATTAATTGTTGATAAATAGCATTATTTACTTCACAAGAGAAAAGTTACTAAATAGAATGTAGATGAGACTGCAGTTTTTCAAAGAAATTTTGATAATATTAATTACTATAACAATAACACATTTTGTTTTTGGAAACGTTGAGTATTTTTAACATGTCAATGTTTAAGTTGGTATATGTCTCCTACTCCCAAAAATATGTGGTAAAGAAAATAAGCATAAAAAGTAATTGTGAAATAAATATGGTATGAGTTTACAAATTAACGGGTTGGTTTCTGTAAGTGAATACCTGCATGTTTGTGGTTTAGTGAACCATAAACACGACAAAATCTTCTGAAACGAAAGAAAACCATTCAGTACAGCACTAAATTCAATTTAAAATATACGGGATCGGTTTTTTGAATTTTATAGATCAGTGAAGCCAGGAGCATTCTGCTGAAGTATTCCATTATAGTAAAGGATATAATATGATTCTCTGGGAAGCTAAGCAGAATAATCCAGTACATTAGGCTCTGGAAGTAATCGAATTAATCTGTGTGATCTATGTACCGTCTTAATTTCGGAGGTGGTGACATTTTCAGGTAGCTATGCGTGGGTGGGAGTGTAGTGTGACCGAAATGTCAGGGGTTACCTGACCCGGCAGAGAATTCCTACACTCCAGCTGGTAATCGATTCTAGGGGGTGGGGGGCATGAAGTGCAGCCTTGTCCTCCCTGGAGCAAAGTTTAATTAACATCGGTACATTTGTGTGTACCACAGTGTGACAGTTTGTACATCCAAGTAATAAGGATTGAGACTGATTTCTGCACTAGTAAATGTTTATTGGAATAAGGAATTAAAATAACAGCAGAAAAAATGGAGGATAACGTTGTTCATATAGGAAAGGACTTCGGCATATTGACAGACCTGAAATATTCAACATTTTCATGTAAACATCTACAGTTTTATTTTCTCTTCTGCCTAAGTGGAGGAAGTATTGCATTTCACCCAAAAATTGGGTAACGAAATTTCTTCGGAAATAAACATTTTGAGAATTTTTGAACCAAAAAAGAAAATATTTTGTTTTTTAGAAAAAGGTTCGTGCCTGTGAATGGTATAAATCAAAAAACGAAAAGTCAAATACCAAACTTGGTATATAATATCAATATAAACCGAAGATATTACATGAATATTTTCAAGGAAATCCTTCATCCTAAACTACCCTTATGGGTGATATTTTGAATTTATCGATTCTCTAAAAAATGGGTGCTAATGATTTTGACTAAAATACCATATATTAAATATACTAACACGAAAAATAAAACGTAGATCTTGACGTTTCTGGAAATAGTTCGTAAACTCCTCTTCATTCGAAAGGAAATTTGTATATCTGTATAAATGGTAAATGTTAAGTGACAGAAGAAAACATGCTAGATCTCAGGAAACAGAAGCCATTTCAAATAATGTTATTTCTACCACAAGCCATGTCCTAGATATCCGTTGTGAATGGTTCCAATTGTTCAAAACCTTGTCATTCCTATAAAGTTCTGTAGATTTTTTATTATTTGTCGCAATTGCATGGAAACCTGGAATTTGAAAGGCACTATACTGCGTCCAGTTTTTAAACATTCCTGTTCCCCTTAGGTCTATCCCGAAATACATAATGTAGAAATATCTCCATAGGTTTATCTCAATTGAAATTAAGTGGGTGGAGAGTAGGTTGCATACACGCTAATAAAAGGCAGAGGTTAGAGAAAGTCATGTGAAGGTAACACAGAATCTTTTATTAGTATCTATCACGCAATCTTAGTATATACGGCCCGTATATGCTGGATTATATGAAGTGGTAAATAATAAATTGGAAAATGAAAATGAAATGATAAATTGGAAAAGGTAATACGTGAAGGAAACGTTCCAGGTCTAAGCTTATGGGAGGCCGCGCCGTGGCTGAGTGGTTAGACCGCTTGGCTCTCACCAAGGCGGCCCGGGTTCGATCCCAGGGGACCGTAAAGTGAGATTTGTGGTGGACAACATGGCGCTGGGGCGGGTTTTCTCCGGGACCTCCAGTTTCCCCCGCCATCTCATTCCACCGGTGCTCCATCTTCATCTCATGTACCATTAGTGCCGTATGTAGTAAAAGCGGGCGTTAAACACTACACATTTCTAAGTTTATGGTATTTAACAGCTATAAACACTTAGGAATTAGTAAAAGAAAAAAACTTGACTGGCCCCGTAGGTCAGTCGGTAGAGCACCTGCCTGGCGTGCTAGGGGTCCTGGGTTCGATTCCCGTCAGTGGGGTTGGGGATTTTTCTCCGACCAAGATAATTACTCATCTTCCCCAGAGTCTGGAAGCATGAATGTGAGTGCGAATGTGTGAGTAAACTAGTGGTAAAACCCAACGAGTACGAGTTAACACCTTCGGTATGTTCCAAAGGAGAACGGCCGCCGATATGAACACTGAAGTTTAATGAAGTTAAATGGAACAAATAAAAAAAAAAGTAAAACATCATGAAGGTCGATTCCATAGGATTTGAACCAACTCCCAGCGTTAACGATCTTGTTGGTTTTGAAAATATCTTAAACGGTTAGTAATTTAATAAAGAACGTTAGTGCATTTTCGGAAAAATAAACCTATCTGATTAGCTAGTGATCAGAGTTCTAGTTCTTCAATCAAGAGGTCACGGGTTTGATTTTGAGGCCGAGTGGTTACTACTACTACTACTACTACTACTACTACTACTACTACTACTACTACTACTACTACTACTACTACTACTACTACTACTACTACTACTACTACTACTACTACTACTACTACTACTACTACTACTATCACTGTTCATAACAGATCAGTTCCCTGTGGAAACGTAGAATCAGCCTGAAAAATTCAATGCCAAAGCCGGGATTTGAACCACGGATCTTCTGGTTTTCGTCCAGCCGCTCTACCATTGAGCTACTATGGCCAACGTGCCAACATGACATTAAATTCTCCAACTGACTCGTATTTTCCCGGGAAACCACTTAGGAGTTCTTATAAACATATGAGACAACTACCTTAATGGCGACTTACGACATGCAAGTACTTTAAGGCCCGGGCTTTAATGTCATGTTGGCACGTTGACCATAGTAGCTCAATGGTAGAGCGGCTGGACGGAAACCAGAAGATCCGTGGTTCAAATCCCGACTTTGGCATTGAATTTTTCATTATAGCTCTACGTTTCCACAATTTAGCCTACACACGGCCAGTGTGAAAGAACAAATAATTTCCAGATCAGTTCCCTGTTCTCCACAGAGTATGAAAGTACCATATAAGTGTGGGAGTGAATGTGAATGTGTTTAACTGCAAAAAGTACAAAAACCTACGTGAAGAAACCTCAGCGAGTTAAACATGTGCACTGTCACTTGTTTATCAAGTCAATTTTCTTGGTAGATAGATACCTATATGTAGAAGTTAAACGGACTGTACAAATGAAACAAACAAATTACGATGTGCTCTCACTGACACGAGTTTCTGTACTCACGTGTTTCTTCTTTCTTCTTCCCACGGCATAAAAGCCCGTAAGTGGGCAAAGCCTGCCAAACCAACTGCCGATTTCACGCCCACATACGCAAGGCGGCGGTGGGCGATTATCTAATCGAAACGAGGACGAGAAGTAGTACCCCGTACCGGAAAGACTCACGTGTTTCTGGTTCTTATTACTCAAAATAAAGTTCTATTACGCATTCGTTATAGATGTAGGAACAACATAATCAGACAATCAGACTCTGTGAAATTCTGTTCTCTTTGCATACACATGGGAAAAGAAAAAGAGTAGCGATTTGCAGTTGAGAAAAATATGAAGTACTTGAACATTCAACCCAACAAAGAATATCTTAGAAATGGTAAACTCTACAAACACCTTTATTGAACATAATTTTTATATTGTAATGAGATCGACATTTTTGCACAGTAAAGTTTTGTCTATCTCTTGTTATTTACCCATAAAACAAGTAATTCAGGATAAAGAGGACTACACAGAATATTCCTAGGAAAATCATGATATACATGTTCTTTGTCATGCATATGGTATATTATTCAAAATGATTAAAGCCTTTGGATTCTTGTCTTAAGTTTAGGGTGGAGGATCTTTTGAAGATGTTTGTGTCGCATTCTTGAAGTACGCCTAAATTAAATAACAAGTTTGATATTCAACCGACGTTTCATTTAAAGAAGACCTCAAAATATATATTCCCTGTGAAATCTCTTTATCGAATTTTGGATATGCGAGTCTTCTTGAAAGTCTCTGTTAATGTGCTTAAAGACATGTTATAAAGTTTGGTAGGAACGTATCTGACTTTGTTTTATACATATATCCACATACACAGAGAACTTTTTCTTCTGAAATATGCTTATTTTTACTTTGTCTACTGCGTCCTTAAATTAATACAGGAAGTATCGCATTCAATCCAAAAGTTCGAATTCGAAATTTCACTGCAAATACATACTTTGAGACTCCTTGAAAAGAAAAGTTAAAGAAAAAAGAGGCATGCACCCATGTTTGTGTCTGTCTGTCTGTAAACATCATAATTAAGAAACTAAATGCCATTTAAATACTAAACATACAACAAAGTTTTTCAAAAATGTCCTTCTTCTCAAATTATGCTTTAGATGAAAAAAAGCTTTTCTTCTAATAAAAAAAGGCTCTAAAGATTTCGATTGGAATACTGCATGCTTTATCAGATTTTCCTGAAAAATGGAATTATATTTTGAATATTATAGAAATAGCATCTGAAATACTCTTCATTTTGGATAATCTTTGCATAACTGGTAAACCGTAAGAAATAGACAAAATTTACTACACAAAAAATGTGGATTATTTTTATAATGTGTGTGTGTGTGTGTGTGTGTGTGTGTGTGTGTGTGTGTGTGTGTGTGTGTGTGTGTGTGTGTGTGTGTGTGTGTGTGTGTAACTGCATAACTCAAAAGCTAAAATCCAATTAAATAATTAACTTGATATTTAAATATATCCTTTTACAAATTTAAAACACTAAATCTTTAATTAATTCTTCCTTCTCAAATTTCTCTTTACATGGAAAAGTGTTCTTTATCTTTATGTTCTTTTTTTTTCAAAATGGCTATAACGATTTTACTAGGGTATTTTCATGGCATACACAATTTATATCTTGAATTTTCTGGGTACGGCCTCTGAGGCCCTCTTTGTTCTGAATGACTGGTATAACTGGTAAATCCTTGTAAGAG
Source organism: Mantis religiosa (assembly GCA_030765055.1). NCBI lineage: Eukaryota > Metazoa > Arthropoda > Insecta > Mantodea > Mantidae > Mantis > Mantis religiosa. Next base: position 244,258,770 of record CM060948.1, read on the forward strand.
ATACAAAAAACTTACTATATCTTATTAAAGCTTACTTTTATGTCAAATAATTTTTATGTATCGTTAGCCATTTGCAACAGCTTTTATCATATTGATTTCAATTTTCAAATACGAGGGGCACTATTTATTTTTTGAGCCTTGGCAAACCTGATTGTTGTAGGTGCCATCTGACGTTTCCAATGGAAAGTTTGATATTGCTGGCCATAATCTACTTTAGACATGTTGTCAATAGAGCGTCATTTGCTTTGTTTAAATTAACTTGAAAATTGTATCTCATCAAAAACATGGAATTAACTCGTGAAAATGTTGGTGCAATGATTTATTACGATCTTCGACGTGGATTATCAAGACAAGAGTGTATAGACGAAGCTGCATCCTTGGCCACTGTGAAACGTTGGTATAATGAATTTAATCATAGTCACCGTTCGCTCAGTGATGAAGTTCGTGAAGGTTGTCCAAAATCAGTTGTGCCAGAAAACGTTGATGCTGTGTAAAAACTAATAATGCAAGATCGTCATGCGCCACATTGTGAAACTGAGGTAACCCTAGGCATTAGTTCTACCAGCGTATATAAAATATTGTATGATTATTTAGCCGAGAAAAAGGTTTGCTCTCGTCGGATTCCACATAATTTGACGCAGTCTCAAAAAACTGATCGTGCCGACTGGTGTCCAAAAATGGTCAAGAAATACAATGGTGGTGCCTCAAAAAACGTATATAAGGTTGTAACAGGTGATGAACCATGGATCTATGCGTATGAGCCGGAACGTAAACAGCAGTATGGGTGTTTCAGGATGAAGCAAATCCAACAAAAGTTGTTCGCACTCAAAGCACTTCGAAGCAAATGGTGGCTTGCTTTTTCAGCAAAACTGGCTATGTGGCTACATTGCCTATAGAGGAACGTAAAACGGCCAGTGCCGAATGGTACACAGCCATTTGTTTGCCGGAAGTCTTCGTGAAGTAAGGAAAACCAACAAGAACAATTGGATCTTTCTTCATCAACACAATGCGAGCGCGCACACATTTCGTCTAACAAAAGAGTATTTGAAGGCTCAAAAGATAGAATTGATGGCTCATCCGCCATACAGTCCTGATTTCGCAACCAAAGACTTCTTTTTGTTCCCGAACATGAAGAATAAATTGCGTAGACAACGATTTTCTTCAGCAGAAAAAGCCGCTGACCCCTTCAAAAACCATGTCGTGGGGGTGTCTCAAGAGGACTGGGATAAATCCCTTGACAAATGGTTGAAAGGGATGCAAAAGGTTATCGATCGTAAAGGAAAATATTTTGAAAAACATAAAAGCACTTTTCAATCAGAAATTATTTTTTTAATTATTAGGCTCAAAATAAAAATACTATCCCTCATACTCAACACAGTTATTTTTTTAATGTAATAACTACTTGTTTTCTCTTGCTTTCATTAATGTTGCTCAGACATAGGAGGCGGAATTTAAAATTTATTACACCGTGACACACCCCTAAAAGATAAAACTATGGCTTAAGTTTAGCGTATTTTTATTCGTGTACTACGAGGTGTTTTATGCTATTTTATACTACGAGGCATGTAAATATTTAATGGACATTAACTACACTGAAGTGAATAGGCGAATAAGCCTTTGTATGAATAATTTGAATGAAAGTCAATACAAAAAGACATGTAAGTGCAATACGACACCATATGTTTTATTTATATGACTGTTGGCTCTAAAATGCATTTTAATAAAACAATTGTCTGCGTACAACGAGTTGCTTTTGGACAGTAAACTTTTCAAATACTAATAAATGAATACTATTAGGGTTATTTTAACACATTCACATTTACTGATATTTTGAGGGCACTTTTATTAGTTTTCTGACGCATGACTTGAAGCTATTCAGTTTTGTTTTCCAAAGCTCACAGGATACATAAAATTATAATTATGCTTCCGCGACAGTTGTAGCAAAGCAGTGTGTAAAAAGATCTCAAAATAGAACCACAAGAACCCAACACCCACTCACCGTTTTATTTGAATCTGCTGTTCTAACTCGCGCTTCGTCTCCTGGGAAAACAAATCGTATTTACGAGAGATGGACTGTGCAGGTTAGATGTAACGGTTTCACATCCCGTAGAGAGCATCAGAATTAATTATTTACCAGATTACCCTTGAGAATAAACGCCAGAGATTTGATAAAGCAAAAAAAAAAAAAAAAAAAAAAAAAAAAAAAAAAAAAAAAACTAAGCGTTACGTTTTAGATACGTTAGCCAGCAGTGGTGCAATTTATTATTCAGCAGACGTTTTAGAAAATTGTAAAAATCTCATGTGAATACATTTTTCTAACTTTGAAAAATTCTCTTATATAGTATAGTACTCGCATGAAAAAGCATTCTTCACTCCAAGTTGCTAAAAATATTACCTTCTCCACCACGTGCATGGTAGGTAGAAATTATATTGCATTTGACTCAAACTTTCTATACATAAATGTCACTGAAAATACTTGTTCTGGGTCCCCCTGATTAAAACAAGACATTTTAATAAACATTATATGTATGTGCTTTTGTTTCATAACTCGAAAAAAAAACCCAGTTAAGCAACAAACTTGCTATTTCAGTTCAGCAATTTTCAAGGATATAACATGAACATTTTCACCAACACCTCATGCTCCAAACCCCTTTCTTGAGAAATTTTCTAAAAAATGCTTTAAACGATTTTGATTAAAATACCATATATTTCAGATATTTTCATTACAAATGAAATATATACTTTGAATTTTCCTTTGAAGTACCCTTCATTCTGGATGACTTTTGCATAGCTAGTAAAGCGTACTGTATATACCCATTACACCTACAAGGAAATATAAGCCCGCCACGGTACCATAGATGGCAGCGCGTCTGCCTCACGTTCAAGAGGTCCCGAGTTCGAATCTCGCTTAGGGTGAGTTACCTGGATAAGGTTTATTCCGGGGTTTTCCGTTATCCTGAAGGACGAATGTCGGGTGACTCTAAGCTCCATGGACCCCGGGTTTATTTGAGCACCATTTCATCCTTCCATTCATCGTCCAATATGACAACGTTGGAGGACGTAAATTACAGAAAAAAAAAATTATAATATGTTTTTTTGAAAATGTTCATCTGGATTAAAGGCAAGCATATAGAAGAATAAAATTTCATAATTCAATTTGTTGAAACATTTCTAGAAAAACCATGTAAATGTAACTTAATGACAATTTTTATTATCTAGGAATGACATAAAGTTTATTGGTAAGTACTAGTTACCTACGTACAACATTTGGAAAAAAACATTTCAAAAGTTTTGCAGTGGCGGCGGGCTGTTACGATGAAGTAATAAGAATAAGAACTGTTAACAACAAGTACTGTAGTGTTAGATGAAGTACATGTAGTATGGGTACACAAGGAGAAAAATATTTGATATACTGCTTATTTCAATTAGCTATGCAGTTATGTAAAAAACTGAAGCTGTTGACAGTGAAGTAAACTAAGTATTGAGAATAACTAAACACTGTAGTACCACAACTTTACTATTACTTATTATTACTATTACTAAGTAATAGTGAAGTTGTACTATTATACTGTTTGGTTATTCTTAACAGCTATGCAGTTTTTCTGCACTAAAATCTTGCGTATCGTCTATTAATTCCGCCTGTCTAATAAAATTAGTTTCATTTTTAGTAGATCATAGAGTTGTGCCCATAATATTTTTCAAGTTTTCCTAATAACATGAGTATCATCTAAAAATGGTATGTAAAATGTCAGTATTTTTACAAATAGAATTATTTCAGCAATATTAATTTTCATAAAAGTCATCCTGTCCACTCCATAACGATATAAAAAATTTGCCTTTACAGGCATAGGTATGAGCGCTATGCACTATAAACTTCCCACAATTATTATTATTATTATTATTATTATTATTATTATTATTATTATTATTATTATTATTATTATTATTATTATTATTATTATTATTATTATTATTATTATTATTATTATTATTATTATTATTATTATTATTATTATTATTATTATTATTATTATTATTATTATTATTATTATTATTATTATTATTATTATTATTATTATTATTATTATTATTATTATTATTATTATTATTATTATTATTATTATTATTATTATTATTATTATTATTATTATTATTATTATTATTATTATTATTATTATTATTATTATTATTATTATTATTATTATTATTATTATTATTATTATTATTATTATTATTATTATTATTATTATTATTATTATTATTATTATTATTATTATTATTATTATTATTATTATTATTATTATTATTATTATTATTATTATTATTATTATTATTATTATTATTATTATTATTATTATTATTATTATTATTATTATTATTATTATTATTATTATTATTATTATTATTATTATTATTATTATTGTTGTTATTGTTATTATTATTATTGTTATTATTATTATTATTATTATTATTATTATTATTATTATTATTATTATTATTATTATTATTATTATTATTATTATTATTATTATTATTATTATTATTATTATTATTATTATTATTATTATTATTATTAGTATTATTATTATTATTGTTGATGTTGTTAACTTTATTCTCCAACAAATTTCCAAAATTACTCAGGATTCTTTTCACAAATTCTGAACTGACAATATTTTTTCTTTTGAGAAAGTATGTTACATTCTTATTTATATTTTTGACATTTATTATTCCACTAAAATAAAATTTCGATATGATTCAAATAAAGATACAAATTTGTATAAAAATCATTTCATTAAAACTTTAAGTTAATAACTGCAGATGGGTTCCATAAATATTTGAAATGGGTACCTCTATCAGACTTCTGCACAGTACCAAAGTTTCAAGGTTAAAGGAATTCTGTTGCCCAGCAAAATCAAAACACGCATTCTTGTTGATGAATTATGAAAAAAATATTATGGAGCATTTCTCATGTGTACTGATAAGTAGTAATTACCAAAAAATATGGCAGAGCTTTTTATTTTTTGCTAGGGGGGTGGGGGGAATATGGAGTTCCCTATAGTAAATGGAAGACGCATTCTGCCAGAAAGTTCGGTACCGCAATTTCACAGAAAACACGTTTCTGAAGGACTCCAGAATGAAATGAGTTTTGAAAAAGATCTATGAATGTATGTATCCATGTGACTGAACACCATAAGTCAATAACAAAAGGTTCATTAAATATCCAACTAGCATTTAAGTTTAGCATATTCCAAGGATGTGGCACCTTAAAATCCACCCACACAAAACTACGTTTGGAATGGAAAATTTTCGCTAGCTTTGGTTTTCCAAAACATGATTAAGGATTTTGATTAAAAATAAAACGCATATCTTGAATTTTCTACGAAAGGTCCTCTTCATTTAATTTTGTTTAAGTGAGAGGCAGACAAACTGTTACCAAAGCAAAAAAATGTAAATCTCGTTAAAGGCCACGTTTCATGTCAAAGTATTTTGTGAGGTGTAGTCATACAAACAGCATGAAGTTTGAGAGCCGTCATTTATCCATTTTTGTTGAAAAGCTTGACTCTTGCTTAAGCCTATTGTATGCCTATTACGAAATGTGTAAAGAAATTCAAGAATGAGAAGAACATTTTGTGCAAGGGTGAGTAAAAAAAGTCATATGAATACAACACATAAGATATACCAAGTAGTGTTTAACGTCTATTCTTATTACATGCGGCACCACAGGCGGTGAGCAGTGATGATACAGGTAGTGAAGTGACAGATAACATTATTGGGAAAGGAAACTTTGGATGAGAACGTTTCAGGTCCCAGGAAAACGCGGTAAACAACTCAGTCAGTGGGGTCGGTTGATCCATTGACCTCTCGTTCACGAGTCTGTGCATTAACGACCCCGGCTACCAACTGAAACCTGCTTCAGTAGATTTATCATAATAAGACAGCGGTGCTTCTGAACGTTTAGGTAACTATACCCTATACCTATGTGTGATTAACAGTCAACAGACAGTATCAGGAAAGTTTCAAATCGCCTCTTAAGTGTCGACTTAGTGTGTAGAATCTGTTTTTGGGAGCTTAAAGGGAAGGACACTGTAACTCAACTGTTTAGAGCGTGCTTGAGACCCTTTGTCACATATTTGACCAGTATAAAGTAAGGGTATATTTTCCAGTTTGCTTCTGTTTTACCGTTATGATTACCACCTTCTCTTGGTCAACACGCCCGTTAACCTCAATATAACTGCATAGCTGCTGTATGTTTCGACATCTCAAGTAGTGTCAGCTCCAGGTTGAGTGGAGAGCTTTACGTAAATTTGTATTACGCCTTATGCAGCCCCAAATTCTTGAATATGGAAATGCATATTACTTGCTCACCCTTTCGAGATTATTATTAAAGGAATGTAATGAATGTGGGCATCATGATATCCCCTCCCTTCAGAACGAGGACCGACCAATCCGGAGCCACCAAACTCCGGGCTCTGTACTGCTCTTCATCGAAATGGGGGTACCCTTTGAGTACGGGAGTAGTTGTAGGCGTGGTGGAAATGGCAGGGGTATAAAACCCCACAACTCCCACCACTGCGATCTAGGAGCCAATCCCAGGACGTCGATGTTGTGTGACGTCAAGACGCCCCCTACGTCAGCGAGCGCCAGATCAATAGTCGGTGAAGGGGTTAGAGAGGGGGTGACCAGAGTTGGATCACCGTCGGTCACCCGTGCTGGGTTCCTCCTGCAAGTCTCAACAACAGAGCAGCGATCTGCCACATATTCGCTGTTCGTTCCGTTTCTGAGCTCTGTGTGGGATACCAACTAGCATGTCGCGGCATCAACACGCTCCACATCCACGTCTCAGATAGGAAAATCACAAACACAAAGGTAAGACTCTCTGCACATCTCAAGGATCAGTTCTTTACAGCGCAGTGTCTCATCATGTGTGTATGTCTGTGTGTAAGTGTACAGGGGGAAGGGGGACCAAGCACGTGACTGCTTCCTCACTGGACACACTGTATATACTTCTTTTAAATCTATGCAAAAACTGCCAAACTTCTAGTATCTTATTTAAACTTTAGATATTCGATACAGGGCAAAAATGAGTGAGATGTACTGCATTACTTTGGAGTGTGTTAGAAAATTACTTTCAAATAAGTGGAATGTTGGCTGTCTCTCGTGGGAAGTTTAAGCGTTAAAATTTGTGAGGGAAAAAAGAACAGAAAATAATCTTAATGTGTCAAGGAAAGGAGCCATCGGCGGTGATTTTACTATCTCAGATTAGTTAAGAAGCGTTTGAATATCTGAGTGAACTATTGGCTGTATGTACCTATACAAACAACATGGTCTAGGTGTCTACTGTTTCATATGTATATATATGAACGTCTTGTCAGACTTACAACACGATCTTCTGCAACTTTACGTTAAATGTAAACTAATTAGACTTAATTTTCATTTGTTTTCCCTCGTGCTTATCGTATTTTGTTTTTAAAAAGTAGATCTTATCTGTACAGCTAACTTGGTGTTATGTGGCTAAGATGAAATCCATGAACATACCCTAAGAGTTCAAGATTCAGCCGGTGCATTGCTAAAATTCTATTACAAAGCAAGAGCAATGCTTTTTAAAACGCCAGAAAATACAGACCACTCCACAAATTAAGTCAATAATAACATTATATTTGTAAACCACATCTTTGAAAAATAACTCACAATTCTGCAACCGACAGGCACATTCGAGAATGTGTAACTTCTACAATTTTTAAATTACAATATTACACTGAATCCAGAAGATATTCGTCTCCAGCCGAAAAAACGAAATTCAGCGAGCCAAATTAATTGAGACAATTCACAATTTTAAAAGTAGATAGAAAAAACGGCATTAAAATTACTATTTTGATAATCAAAACTTTTGATTTTATTAGTGTTATATTTTAATGAAAACTGCAGAAATGTTTCAGCTTTTTCGTGTGTGACACTTTTAAAGTTATTTTATGTGCAATTCAATAATACCTTGATTTACCAGTAGAGAAAGTACTGTTTACAATAAGGAATTCGATGTAGAGATTTCACCTAAAATGCCCATCCTGAGGATACTTGAAACAAAAAAGAGCATTTTAGAAATAGGTACACTTGTGGGTGTACACGGGTGTGTGTGTAGACCCACGCAGTTGTTGGGCGTTGAAATATCGGAAAAATACCAAACCTGGTATTTAAGTGCATCGTCTAAGGATACACAAAGTATTTTCAATAAAATCCTCTTCCACTCAAAGCTACCCCTTACATGGAAAATGTAAATTCGTTAACTTTTGTTTTCTAAAAAGGCCTTATTTTTTATTAGAACGCAATACTGTTTATAAAACTTGAATGATTTAAAAATGTATGTCTTGAATTTTCTCCAAATATTCTGTGAAACACTCGAACTTCTGAATGGATATCATATAATGTTGTATAACATATAAATCATAACAGATAAACAAAAACTTCAAAGCTCATTAAAGATTAAGTTCCCTAAAAGCACATTTGGGCGCCACGAATAATTTTTGAAATATTATTTATTATTGGTTTGATTTTTTCAATAATTTATTACCAATACATTTTTAACTTTGTTTCTTGTTGTCGTACAAAGATTATGGGACTGTAAAGTCTGAATATAAAGATACACTATTTAAAGACTTCAGTATCATTTCAGCTTCCTGTACATTCTGTGGATGTGCAGTGAACTGCGTAATAAAACACATTCTGTAAATGTGTATCTGGATTAAGATAAAATAATTTTTTCATAAACTAATATCTTGCTATATTGTAGGTGAGAAATTCATATGAATGTAACACATTAGATTTATTTTATATGATAATTGGAATTATACCGAACATGAATTAAGCTGAGAGAGAAATAAGCTTCTGAAGTAAAGGTCAAGTGTTGATGATGAAGTTAAAGGGTTAATAATTTCTAAATTTGGCGATTTTTTTGTTATTCTTGGATAAGAAAAGCAATTTTCACAGAAATTTCAAGAATTATAACAAAAATTTACTCTAGTAAGTGCATGTAAACTAATTTTGACTGCCTCTATAGACACTGTTCTGACTTCTCAACCCAGAGGTCCCGCGTTCGATTACCGATAGAGGATGGACAATTTTCCCTAACCAGAATCATTCCAAAATCATCCGCGGACTCTGATACTATAAATTTGGGAGTAAATGTGAATTGATTTAATATACAAAAGTATTAAAACTCGACGTTAAGATGAACTGCTGTTCAACGAGTAAATAACACTTACAGTTCTCAATTTGAGCTGTCCCCTATATGACCATAGATGTTTAAAGATGAATATCCAAATGTAGTTAATAATAAATAATAATAATAATAATAATAATAATAATAATAATAATAATAATAATAATAATAATAATAATAATAATAATAATAATAATAATAATAATAATAATAATAATGATAATGATAATGATAATGATAATGATAATGATAATGATAATGATAATGATAATGATAATGATAATGATAATGATAATGATAATGATAATGATAATGATAATGATAATGGTAATGATAATGGTAATGGTAATGGTAATGGTAATGGTGATGGTAATGGTGATGGTGATGGTAATGGTGATGGTGATGGTGATGATGATGATGATGATGATGATGATGATGATGATAATAATAATAATGATAATAATAATGATAATAATAATGATAATAATAATAATAATAATAATAATAATAATAATAATAATAATAATAATAATAATAATAATAATAATAATAATAATAATAATAATAATAATAATAATAATAATAATAATAATAATAATAATAATAATAATAACAATAACAACAATAATAATAATAATAATAATAATAATAATAATAATAATAATAATAACAATAATAATAATAATAATAATAATAATAATAATAATAATAATAATAATAATAATAATAATAATAATAATAATAATAATAATAATAATAATAATAATAATAATAATAATAATAATACTAATAATAATAATAATAATAATAATAATAATAATAATAATAATAATAATAATAATAATAATAATAATAATAATAATAATAATAATAATAATAATAATAATAATAATAATAATAATAATAATAATAATAATAATAATAATAATAATAATAATAATAATAATAATAATAATAATAATAATAATAATAATAATAATAATAATAATAATAATAATAATAATAATAATAATAATAATAATAATAATAATAATAATAATAATAATAATAATAATAATAATAATAATAATAATAATAATAATAATAATAATAATAATAATAATAATAATAATAATAATAATAATAATAATAATAATAATAATAATAATAATAATAATAATAATAATAATAATAATAATAATAATAATAATAATAATAATAATAATAATAATAATAATAATAATAATAATAATAATAATAATAATAATAATAATAATAATAATAATAATAATAATAATAATAATAATAATAATAATAATAATAATAATAATAATAATAATAATAATAATAATAATAATAATAATAATAATAATAATAATAATAATAATAATAATAATAATAATAATAATAATAATAATAATAATAATAATAATAATAATAATAATAATAATAATAATAATAATAATAATAATAATAATAATAATAATAATAATAATAATATTAATAATTTGGAAGCTATAATTTTCTTAAAGTGGGGATGGAAGTTTAATGCATATGTGTTTAACCGTCTTTACCTCAGAAAGTAGTTATGGTTGTTGATCTTTGAACATTCTAAGGCATCGACATTTTCAAATGGAATTGTAGTGTTTTGATTAATGGAAATGTTAATCTGAATCCCAAACAGACCCTCCCATCCAGAGGACATCCGTATAATGAATATATTCTAAGCGTAATTACTGTATTTCTTGGCAGGATAATGCTTCTGCTGTATGGTAAACGTCATAGTGTTTTGAGCTGTACTACAGATACAAACGGATGTTCCACTGATGTTTTTTATGTATCACAGCGTAAACCTTCTATACACATTTGCTCTCTCTGCCTCTGGTAGGGGATGCATGTGGCGTTCCGAATAAAAATTTAGTAATAAAACCTCACAAAACCTCATTGTAATAAATTTTTGAAATCCTGGATTTAAAAAAGCACTTTTATAATTTGATTCGTATGTACACATTTGTATCTGAACAGTTTAACTAAAAATACTGGAGAAATACCACATTTATATTTGAGTAAGACGTCTTTTTATGAAAATCCACGTTCCACTTGAAAATATAATTTTCCCTCCTATATTTCTTCAGTTGGCTGTACCAGTTTTGATTACAGTGATTTGTGTTAGAGTAATTAACATAAAAAGCTAAACGTATAGCTGAATTCAATAACCTTAAAGAACCTTTAATTTTATATACATCTGGGAAATAATAAGAGATGAACAAAACTACCCACTTCTGGAAAATTTGTGTACGCCTATTCTGAAGGAAATAAGAATTTAATTATGGTTTCTCTGACATTCACTCACGTGCAGTTGACATCGGAATTATAGAGTGGTAAGATGAATCACTGTATAAAGAAATTATAGGAAGTTACAAACATAATTACAATGATTTCCGTAAGTTAAATTAAATGCCTAAAGTGACAAGTGAGAATCACAACTTCGTCGAAAGTTCAGGAAAAAGCAATTATTACGAATCAGAATAGCTTAGGCAATTAAGGTTCTAGTGAAATAATATGGATAAGAAAACATTAGGTCAAGGTGTTCCTGGACATCAGTTATGCTCAGCTACCACGAAGAAAGTGCTTCTACAAACACATGTAGAAGAAGTTCGGAAATTTTTAAATGAATGGGAATGAAATTCTTAGTATTTAGCAAGTCACAAAGTAAAAATTGTGTTTCAGATGCCAATATAAGGCTTAAAATTGGCAACAATTAGGAACGTTGATAGTAGTCATGATATAGGCGGACCTTTTATTGATAAAATAGCGTGCATTTTTAAAACTTGCGCATTTTCGTTCATGGTTTTCAATAATATAGAAGTATTTCACTGTGATCGATTATTGGCAGTACGTAGTGCCTACAGAAGCGCCCGGATTACACATGTTTGACGGTCATCGCAAGAGGGTCAACTGATTCACACTTCAATGATGTACTGCAACTTAGCTTCTCGTTGTTGTTACGGAAAGCTATTTTAAACTGTAAATTACTTTTACGTTAGAAGTCAGCAGATATAATACTTTAGTAACTTCAGTTTCTAGTACTAAGATTCAGAAACAGTATAACATTAAATTTGTCAGTTAAGTTAACTGATGCTGTGTACTTGTACACCCACCCTCGCCTATCCTGAGAGGAGGATCACATAGTTCAGAATTGTAGCACCCAGCAGTGGAAGATTCATCGAAGACCGAGATAAGGAGAAAGCATAAAAAACGTCGTAGGTAGGGAATTTTGTTACAGTTATCTTGTGGCTCCGTAGACAAATGTCGATTATCAGAAAAGATTAGAGAAAAGCGAAATATTGTTTCAACAGTTGTAACTACACGTACTTCTTATTAGGTATAATAGAAGTACATTTACAGAAACTGAAATCAAATGTCATGTTTAACATTTGTCTCTTGTTAGAATATGAATTAATTGCACGTACAGTTGTTAAAAGTACAGTTACCAAGACTGCGCAAGTAGTCTTAATTTGTTTATATGCCTACCACATTGTAATAGACATGTGAAAAGTTGAAGCTGAATTTCGTAATTTATGTAGAACTTTCGTACAATAAGCTTCAGTTATTTATCTGTACGTATAGTTTAATAACAAATTCAAAACAAGAAATAGAAGCTGTGATAACCTTAAAACAAAAGATATGGCCTTGAAAAGTGCGCTACGATTGACTGAAATTATACACTTCGCTGGTGGAAAGTGGAATGACAACTTAAGAAGAAAATACTCATGATTTTAACCCCCGGGGGGGGGGGCATATAGGTCCCTAAGGGGCCGACTGAGAAGCTATTTAATGTGACGTAGTGGTCCTTGGTTGCAACCGCATATACAGGCCGAGAGGGACCGAGACGCTCACCACGTCTCACACTCCGGAATCCTATCCCACTCAAGACGCCTGAGGTGTGTAACGCAGCGGCCGGGCGGTAGGCCTTTTAACCGGAAAAAACTTATCGCCGTGGTATGAGATAGCCATGATTGACATGACGTGAATTCCAATAATTTTCAGAGCATAATGTGACTATAACTTCAGAGTTTTCTTTTTCTTTTCGTTTCACAGATCGATATTAGACAGCCTACAAATACACACTGCGTTACATATATGTATTACAAGTATTATATACAAGTACTATATACATCGTATTTGTAAAATACATTGCTATGGTCCGATACCCTACTAGTAGATATATTACTCAAAAAAGAAAAAGGAAAATATTACTCTCTGCTATTGTAATTACGTGGGCAGATATTGTTTTTTGTCGAAATGTAACTTTCAAACGTAGAGCATGAACAATTTACCTGTGATATTTATGTATCTCATTCTGTAGCGTTATCTTGAAATAACAAGGGAAATGATATTGGAAGGAAACTGTGGAAAATGGCTACATTAGTTTATCCATAGACACGTCGTCTATAAATCTTTACTCCTAATGCAAATGTTCTTAAATTCATGCAGCTTACAGATACAGTAAACACTGCCACTTAATTCACTAAAATGAATAAAAATCAATATGGATAAACAGGGTTTAAAAATCTGTTAAATCTTCACATATGGCTACGCTGTTTCTAAGCATATATGTTAAGTCAGCAGCAGCATATGTAGAAAGATCTGCATCAGTGAACTGTACTCACATTACTTTCTCTTATTCCTGTACAAACTTTTCGTACAAATGCTTAATCCTCTATTTCGGGTTAATCGAGGTACACATTAATATATTTCCTTATACGATAGGTACAACGGGATTAATGCAGTAGAGTAGGCTTTAGGGGCTATAAAATGTTTTCAGGGCTGGTCGCTAAGTTGTGATGGTGTATTTGACATTAATTGTGTGCTTTAACAAGATTACATTTCTGTGCAGTAACATTTTGTCAACTCTTATGGTTTAGGATTTGCGCAGAAGTCATTCAAAATGAAGGAGGCATCAAAAAATTTAAGAGACAGATACTTACAGTTCATTTGTTATGAAAATATCTTAGACACAGTATTTCAATCAAAATCGTTAGAGCCACTTTTGAAAAACATCAATATGTTCGGAAGCTGTTCATATAAAGACCGGTTTGAGATGGATTTTCTGAAAGATTCTCGTGTCGCATCCTTAGAAGATGCTGAACTTAAGTACCAAGTTTGATGTATAACCCACTTCTCTTTGTTTAGTTATCCGTTCTCTCTCTATCTTTTTCCCTCTCTGTCACGCAGAGATACACGATGTTTGTCTAAACATTTTTTTCAGGCTTCTTAAAACGTATATTTTGGTGAGATCTCGATATCAAATTATGGGTGGAATGCAATACTTCTCGTTATTACTATATATACCAAATCAAAATATCTGTTAAATATCAGGCTACAAAGAGAAGTCGGATATCTTTCAAGCACTCAAAGCGAAAATTTTTAGAGAGTTGACCCCATAGGTACAACCAATCTTTTGTATGGAGAACTTTTTTGGATATCTTGTTTGCTGAAAATTGGCTCCAACGATTATAATTACAATATATTATGTGTTTGAAAACTGACGAACAAAATTTGAATCATAAATGTGTGAACTAACACTTACGAAATCATGTTCAAATTCTTTGAAATTAATGTAAGCGCAAACCTTTAAATGATGGGGGGGAAAGCTTACTGTAGAATAGCTAAAGATTTTATTAAGTATACGATAGTTTATATTCAATAAATTTTGATGTGGCACTAAGCACTTTCGAAACATTTTCTGCTCTAATATAAAGTGTGTAGTTTAGCAAGATCTGTATGTTTTGTGCTGTAATTTTTGTCTATGCCTTGTGGTTTAACAGTTATAAAATATTATACATTCATTCAGAGAATTCAAAATGTATGTAGAGTCTATTAGTTCTGGTATTTCAATTAAAATTATTATAGAATTTTTTGAGGGAGTAAAGAAACGAACTATTTTCCATGTAAAGTGTACCTGGAGTGAAGGAATTTCTTAAAGGCCTTCGTGTTTCATCCCACTGTTTTAATATAGGTTAATAACTGTTCTTACCAGTTACATGCTACTAGCAAGGACACAGATGATACGTGCCATGAAATTATAATTAGGACAGAAATTATTGGAAGGAAACGCTTCAGAAATAAGATTAGGGCAGTTCTCGAGCATTTGCTGAACGGCATTCGTGAGTTCGTGTTTGAACGGCCTCGGCCACCGGCCTAAACGTGACAAGTTTCTGTTCACAGACAGAACGCATTTTTATTTTAGGGGGCCTCAGAACAGAGTTTTAGAGAAATCTATACTTCTATTTAGCTTACATAAGTGCTAGAAAGGGTATAAATACGAACCGCAGAACAATAGGTCCTCTTAAATATCTTAGATATGTCCAATTAATGCAAACATATGAAAATGTACACTAAAATTGTCCTTGGTCTCCCTAGCCTAATTAACGCAATCCGGCCCAGCCCTGTCCGACCTAAACGTACACTACTCAATCTAATCTAAGCCAACACAAGCTAATAAACACAACTTAACCTAAACTTGGAATCAAAATTTCAGTCTTCTAAACTATATCTTAGGAAACAAAACAATGCAATACTCCGCTGTTTCTGTTGTGACATTCTGAAAAGATGTTCAGTGCTCAATATTTACTCATACATTTTTATGTGAATTTCAGGATAATTTTTGGTCTCTAATAATATCTAATAGACTAATATCATGGGTCTCAGAGCAAACTACATGACTTTGTTTTGTAGATAAGCTTTGTCCTCGTTCATTAGAAAACCATGAGAACTAAACTTGCCTCTGGCTTCAGCTAAAACTTCTACTCGAATTTAAAAGTGTAATGAGTCTTGTGTAGCAAGGAACAAAAATGTTTTGCGCAAATACTAAGATAGTGCAATTTTTCACTCGCTTTTAAGGAATCCATTTTGCATGAATAATTGAGTAATGTTTGTGGCAAACAGTACAGGTGCCAGAAGATAACATTTTGAGAATTTTTTTATTGAAAAAGTTATCTCGTATAAAATGTGGCGTGGAAAAGAAAGTTCTTACGGCCATGCTTGACTTCAGGGATGTAAAATATCACGACTTTTACAGAAATATTCGTCAGAAAATATAAATTAAATAACTTCAAAACTTGTCACGTTTGTTATTTTTACCAGGTCATCTAGAATAAATGTGTTTACACTTAAAGAATACAAAAGTTCAGTAGGTTATTAAAGTAGTTAATTTTTCCAGAAAGTGAAGTTTGTGTTTATTTATTTATTTATTTTAAACAATAAACACCTTCAGTAAATGTTCATGTTAATAACTTTTAACAAAATAATATGAGGTGAAGCTTTTTTCTTTAATTATCTGAAGATGTTGTTCTTTGGCACTTTCACCGTTTCCTACAACACTTCTCAATTAGTAAAATACTCAATAAAATGAATTCTAATCATTGCTATCACGCTACATATCGAGTATTTGTAATTAGGTTTACTCGCATTATAAACTAAATGTGTGGGCGTTTCTGTCTTTTCAACTTGCTTAATATAAGGAATGTCGACTAAACAGTTGTTCAATATGGTGGAAGCTAACCTTATTCATTGGTGACGGAACATTATTATGTTATATAATAGAAGGGGAAACGTTACAGATGTGGTATGCTATGTTCTTTGATTAAAGCTGGGCAATGTATTCTAAATCTAGGAGTGACGACGTAATAAATCACAATGAAAACTTTCCAGGGAAACTATATTGCAATTATATTGTAAATTTAACCTTGAAATATATAATACCGTGTATGTGTGTGTGTGTGTGTGTGTGTGTGTGTGTGTGTGTGTGTGTGTGTGTGTGTGTGTGTGTGTTTTAGTATTTGTTTCCCTAAAAAGATCTTGACGCTTCATCACATAGCATTTCTTTCACTTGAAGGACGTAACTCCTCTTTGTTTTCCTTTACGTCAAGAAGAAACCTTCAAAATGTTCGGAATCCCACGAAACATTTTGGAAATCTGTGCAAAAGAATAACAACCATTGCTTTTTATTTAATTAGGTGAGGAGTAAAAGCATTCCAACTGAATTTTCATACTTATACTGCAAAACAATGCTGCCAGTCATTTACGCCTTATCCCGATAAGAGCGATCTGATCAAAAATGGTGTCATTCGTATTGTACATACTAATCTACGGGTAATTTCGCCCGCCTCGGTAGCGTGGTAGTAGCATGTCTGCCTCACGTTCAAGAGGTCCCGAGTTCGAATCTCGGTCAGGGTGAGTTACCTGGATAAGGCTTTGTCCGGGGTTTTCCCTTATTCTGATAGACGAATGTCGGGTAACTCTAAGCTCCATGGACCCCGGACTCATTTGAGCATCATTTCATAAATTTCATCCAATGTCCGATATGACTTAACGTTGGAGGGCGTAAATTAAAAAAAAAACTGGTAATTTCTACTAATTAAAGGTCCCATTTGTGTCTTATTCAGCAATAAAACGAATTTAATCGATACTTTTAAAGCATAAAGCTTAAAAGTGAATAGTTTATATACTTTTTCTCCTAATTTTATTGTTATTCCTATAATCTCTGCTTCAATTCGACTAGGAACCTAGAAAATCCATTTTCATGGCCTTTATAATTAAACTGAAATGAATATTTGAGCTTATGAAAACAGAAATAAAAACTAGTGAATTATGGATCTTTTCAAAAAGATAAAACAAACCACCTTAAACATTCTATAAAAGCAGAAAAGATGACATCATTATGTAATTATCGTAAAAATACCGCTTTTATTTATAATATCTCTGACGTAGGTATTTGAATTGATCTTTCAAACTGTTCTTTTGTCTCAATGAGATTATTTAAAATACTACCAGCCTTCGCGGTATTTGGGGTAGCCTAAGTGCCTCTTTTGTTGCAGTAAAGATCATCTTATACAAAGACTCCAATTAGCAAAATTTAATTTGATATTTGATTTAGCTAATTAACATGTCCGTGAGAAATCAAAAGACTTGGTTGCCATGGCAACAGTCTAAAATTAGCATGAAGCCTTTATCGAATCATACACCAACACACGATACGCGGCACGCGAAGAAGTGGTAAGACGCGTCTCCTAATTAGAACAAGGTGACAGAAAATCAATGAAAGCCAACTTTGGCTCTCTGCAACCTTATGAAATAAGTATTCACATTCATAAGATTGGGACTGCTCGGGAGAAAGGAAAAGAAATAAAATCTAAAGAAGTTGTTAATGATGTAACTCAACTATGAATAAAAGTGTAATGTGTGGGGCACTGCATTGATCCTAAAATGGCAAAGTGTACAAGCTCTATGTTTATAGGCTTTTTGAAAAAAGAAAAATAACAATTTATAACACCCACATGATCTTCTCTGCTCATTCTTCAAACATATTCTTACAAAAACTTCTCCTTCAAGCTAATCAAGATAATCTAAGCAGAAGCTGGCAGGCCGAGCTACCCCGATGAAGTGTATAAGTGGCCTTAACCACTTAGACGTAGGATGAAGGGTTGCAGGACGGTAGTTGTAATTGAAGTTGTTGAAGTCATTTGTTTCTCGACGACTAAGTTTAGGGTGCAACAGCACTTATGCACCACTGGTATGTGTTATTCAGGGGTTGCTGTTCCGAACATCGAATTATTCAACAATCCTCTCTAGGAGCACATTAGACCAGCTTGGCTTTAGCTGTTGTCCGGGATTGAGATAAACATATGAAGAAATGGAAATTAATTTTTCTTCCACACTAGCCTTGTGCAAGACAAGTTTTGGATTAGCAGAGTGACTGAAAAATTCCTTGCCATAGCAGGGATTTGAAACCGGGTCTCCCGGCCTTCATACGGTTGCTCTAACCATTGAGCTACCACGGCTACGTGGCAGAATGACATTAAATTCTCCAACCTAATAGTAGTCTAAACTGTGAAAGCCCGGGCTAGTACTTACACGTTGTCAATCACTATTAAGGTAGTTGTCTCATGTGTACATGACAACTTGTAGTGATTTACCGGAAAAATACGAGTAAGTTGGAGAATTTAATGTTGTACTGGAACGTTGCCATAGTAGCTCAGTGGTTAGAGCAACCGGACGGAAACCGGGAGATCCATGGTTCAAATCCCGGCCATTGCATTGAATTTTTCAGTTTGATTCTACCCAGCCATATGAAGAAACGATTTTACTGTATATTTCCTGATAGCTGCAGTGGGAGTAGGAGAACACAGCAACCTTATTAAGAGCTAATCGCTATGTGAAGATTTTGAAATATCAATGTATTTGCATGACCTGATTAAAAAAATAAGAGAAACGACTTTTCATTTGAATAAACTATAAGTATAGAAAACGTGCAACCAATAAAAATATTATCTGAAAATGGTTAACTAGAAACAAATGTACATGTTCGACATACATTTTGTGTTGTACGAGAGCTACATGTTTTGTGCGATAGGACTTTGCCTATGTGTTACTGAAAGTCATTCAGAATGAAAAGGACTTCAGAATGTTACCAGAACATTCAAGATACACATTTCATTAGTCATGTAAGTCTCTTAAACATTTGGTGTTTTAATCAAAATAAGATTTTTGAGAAAATTAAAGCTTTTGAAACATTATCCATGTAAAGAGTAATTTGTTGGAGGGGGAATTACAATACACGTGTCTCAGCCTTGGAAGATGAACTTGAAAAAAGATGTGCTATTCAACTGATTTTTCGTTTTCTACTTATGCTGTTTACATATAAAAACGTTTACCTAAAAATGTGTTTTTTTTCATTCGAGGGGTCTCAAAACGTGTATTTCAGGTAATATTTAGGTGGGTTTTAGGTGCAACGTAATACTTCCCATTCTTCTTCTTATCATTATTATTATTATTATTATTATTATTATTATTATTATTATTATTATTATTATTATTATTATTATTATTATTATTATTATTATTATTATTATTATTATTATTATTATTATTATTATTATTATTATTATTATTATTATTATTATTATTATTATTATTATTATTATTATTATTATTATTATTATTATTATTATTATTATTATTATTATTATTATTATTATTATTATTATTATTATTATTATTATTATTATTATTATTATTATTATTATTATTATTATTATTATTATTATTATTATTATTATTATTATTATTATTATTATTATTATTATTGATGCTCTATCGTATATAACATTGTTAGTTGATTCAATTGTATTAGATTCCTAGAGTGGGCCTAGTGGTCCGTTTCCTGACATGGGATGCCGGTTGTATTGGCCTGCTGGGGAACGGGTCAATAACAGGAGCCCTGTCCTCTGCACTGTCGTGTCTGCTTGGGTCTGCCACTCTCTGTCTCATCTCGCCTCATCCTTCCTCCCGGGGATGCTACGCTTGGGGCATAGGCATAATAGATCAAGAACCGAATCCGTCCATAAGATTCTATTCTCTGCTATTGTCGAATTTGATGGAACTTTCCTTCTATATATTACCTCCAACTATATTTGGGTAACAAGAAATAAACATTTTTCAAGAGAAATGACTAATAAATATTGTTTATGGGCGCTCTTTAACAGCTATGGTTTGCAGTGCCCCACTCTGTGTAGGGCATAAAACACTGCTTAATTTTGCTCAAAGCCCTCATTATCAAGCTTGAGGTTCTTTTACTTGTCGTAAATCTACGACACAGAACCACCGGCTTTGCTTTCTTTCGGAAGGAAGACATGTTAAGTATTTTACGCCCAAAAATTTCATCGTACTTGGCCGTGATTCAACCCCTGACCAGAACCACACTACCTATGTTATCTTTGGACCAACGAGCCCATGTTTACTCTATTCAGTAAACTATTGTCAAACTTTTGAGCTTTTTTTTTTTTTTTTTTTTTTTAAATTTTACACACTTCAACATTAATCAGTATCGGACGATGAATGTAATGGGTGAAATTATGCTCAAATGAGCGCAGGGTCCACAGAGCTTAGGTTTACCAGACATTCATCTTTTAGGATAAGCGAAAACCCCGAGAAAACCTTATCCAGATAACTCACCCTGACCGAGATTCCAACTCTGGACCTCTTGAACGTGAGGCAGACACACTACCATTTCCGCTACCGAGGCAGGCTTTGAGATTCTGTTTGCCAACCGGTGTTACAATTAGGGTATTACGACAATACGCTACTTACTGGTTGCAGTACTGCGTTTTATAATGATAGATTGATTATGTATCACTTCTGATTTGGGTTCCTTCGTTATTGTTCTCAGTCACCATGCAAATACCGGACTAGATTTTCAGTACCATAAATACAAAATTATGGGAATTAATTAACAATTACCTCAACATGTATACAACTAACATGAAATGTCGGATGCCGCATTGGTCAATTGTATTTACTCCCACAGATGAGCACATCTAAGATGTTAAAATCAGCCTTATGTTTAAATCAGTGGCACAGGAAAGAGACTGCAAATTTGCTGCAGGGTATAAATAACGATATTGTGGTTTACATGATTTAGCACATTTAGGTTAGCAGTGGGTAGACTGAGAAAATAGACCAGAGCTTATTCACCGTCCTGCCACAACACACAGAACGTCATCGATTAGTTTGAAATAGATGAAAGGAAAACCTAAGTCAGTGGCCAGGGAGGAACTGCGCATCCGTGGGTATTTCCAGTAGACCAACACCTGTTCTATACCCCCATTACAGGATGGAAGTGGATAAACCACTTACGCGCGTCAACCCATGCGGGAAGACTACCGAAGAACTTCGATAGGGGCGCCGGTGATCTAGCAAACCGCTAATAGCTCTACAGGTTAGTACCCAGGATTTCTTAGTCAACAATCTTCTACGTCCGAACGGCCTAGGCCTGGCCGGAAGTCCTCAATCTCGCATGGGTATCGGGAACCACGAGGCCAACCATTGAGGCCAACTCAACTCAAACAGCTCCTGATCAGGGAGGGGCTCGAATGTTTGACCCGATGTACTTCTAGAACATCAGAAGTACCACGAGTGCTAGGGTTCCGTAGCGCTCACACCACAGCAGCTGAAGAGGATGTATCATTCCCGCCCTAGGGGGGGGGGGATGAAAGCAAATGATATGTACAGGACATTTTGTGATAGAAGAGAATCACATCTTTAACCGACCTGGAAAAAGCAAACGCAATCACATGGACAGACTCATTCCCCTAACGGAGAATGAGTCTGAGACCTCCCGAATGCGAGACTTACAGGTTTCTGCGGAGTCAACTACGCTCTGTACTCAACTACGTAGATTAAATTTGGGTGTTGTTTCCCTGCTGTTATCCTCTCTTTTTTCCTGCTATAAATTTAAGTGACAATTCATAGATAGAAGGCAAGTCTGTATCGAACTACTACTGCTTTTCCAAAACCTGGTAATTACACGCTGACACTGCAGACCGCCACAGGTCTACTCTGCACAAAACTGACCTACCTTGTAGACTGAAAAAATTTAATTTGGATAGGACAAATGTTATACCTTCTGTACCTGACATCTAGTCCAACTTTAATCCCAAGGCACATACATAGAACGGCTGGCAACCCAAACTTGCATTTTGAGCCGACCTCTAGAGCTTAAGTTTAAATATTTATTTCACACTAGTGTATATGGCTAAACAGTTTCTAGATCGAGTCTTATACATATTTATTTACTTACGAAGGATTTGCTCCCCAAATTCTGTGCGCAGTAATTTTTAACCTGGTTGCCATGGATACGGACATCTATTGATTCTCTTGGACTGAGGAGACGATACGTTACCCGAATTCCATGAGGAACCTCACGAAATGTTTCAAAAGAGCAAACACTTTGACGTGCATGTCTATCGATTACGGTTTACAAGTTATGCAAGATTAAACAGGGTTATCTTCTACTTATAAGGACTTCACATGCTATCTGCAGACAATTATAGATTTACATTTTATTATTCATGCCAATGTCTTTAATACACGGTATTTTAATAAAACATCGCTTTAGTCCTGTTACAAAGATTTAAAAACAAGTACGTTTTCTACGTAAATAGCATCGTAGTTTCGTTGTTTTCAAAATCTTCGCGTTTTATCCTTAAATGTACCCAGTGGGATGGCTCAGGCGGTTTCATCTGCGCCCGCATTCGGGAGGTCGAGGTTCGATTCCCATAGTCGACCTACCTGGCCCATGGGTTTTTCGGGTTTTTTTCCGAGTCACCAGGCGAATGCTGGATAGGTTAATTACATCCCCCAGTTTCCTCTCCCTCCATTTCATCTCCATTATCATTACATATCATCTCTCATCTGGTGGTCCCTTTCAGGGTAGAAGTTTCGACGGTTGTCTCAGCGGTACATGGCAAGATGATATGTTTTGAGTTAACCATTTCCTCCTCCAGTAAGTCGATAGCCGGTCTCCGAAGAGGCTGCTGGGACCGCTTCCGACCCACAGAAGGAGGGACTCTAGTTGTCCTGGCCTGTCCGGGGAAGTTCCCATCTAAGTAAAATATAGAGAAATGTCCCTGTGCACTGTCATGGCTCCTTGGAATGGCTACCCTCTGTCTCCTCTCACCTCATCCTTCCTCCCGTAGATGCCCCACTTGGGGACATAGGTACTGTAGATCAAGACTGGTTGCAGGGTCGAATCTCCTCGGTAGTAATCCTAATCCTTGAAGGTGCTGAACCTATAGGTACACTAAGTTTAATACCTTTATATTCGGATCTTTTTCTAAGGATGCCTACCTTTTTTTGTTTATGGGAACCTCAAAACCTGTATTTCGTTGATATTTCAATATTGAATTTTTGGACAGAATAACATATTTCCCATCTTCTCTCACTCCACCTCCCCGGATTAATGTTATTAGCAATAAAATATAAACTATGTATGTATACATAGTATATATACATGTATGTATATATATGGCTTACGTCAAAATTTTTGGAAAACATTTCTTACATTCAGAGGACAAAAATGTTATGTGTTCATAGGTTCGGAAATTATTTATTTCCATGGTAGAGCTACTTTTCTACAATTCTGCTTACGCGTGAGATGTGAAGTACATTGCTGTCCCGTCCATAACCCGGTGGTTTAACAGGATAGTAATAAACGTTCGTTCATAACCCCATAACAGAACGGTGGTTTAACAGTATAGTAGTAAACGTTCGTCCATAACACCATAACAGAACGGTGGTTAAACAGTAGAGTAGTAAACGTTCGTTCATAACCCCGTAACAGAACGGTGGTTTAACAGTATAGTAGTAAACGTTCGTCCATAACACCATAACAGAACGGTGGTTAAACAGTAGAGTAGTAAACGTTCGTCCATAACCCCATAACAGAACGGTGGTTTAACAGTATAGTAGTAAACGTTCGTCCATAACACCATAACAGAACGGTGGTTAAACAGTAGAGTAGTAAACGTTCGTCCATAACCCCATAACAGAACGGTGGTTTAACAGTATAGTAGTAAACGTTCGTCCATAACACCATAACAGAACGGTGGTTAAACAGTAGAGTAGTAAACGTTCGTCCATAACCCCATAACAGAACGGTGGTTTAACAGTATAGTAGTAAACGTTCGTTCATAACCCCATAACAGAACGGTGGTTAAACAGTAGAGTAGTAAACGTTCGTCCATAACCCCATAACAGAACGTTGGTTTAACAGTATAGTAGTAAACGTTCGTTCATAACCCCATAACAGAACGGTGGTTTAACAATATAGTAGTAAACGTTCGTCCATAACACCATAACAGAACGGTGGTTAAACAGTAGAGTAGTAAACGTTCGTCCATAACCCCATAACAGAACGGTGGTTTAACAGTATAGTAGTAAACGTTCGTTCATAACCCCATAACAGAACGGTGGTTAAACAGTAGAGTAGTAAACGTTCGTCCATAACCCCATAACAGAACGGTGGTTTAACAGTATAGTAGTAAACGTTCGTTCATAACCCCATAACAGAACGGTGGTTTAACAATATAGTAGTAAACGTTCGTCCATAACCCCATAACAGAACGGTGGTTAAACAGTAGAGTAGTAAACGTTCGTCCATAACCCCATAACAGAACGGTGGTTAAACAGTAGAGTAGTAAACGTTCGTCCATAACCCTATAACAGAACGGTGGTT
>CM060948.1:244289040-244311686 GCA_030765055.1 Mantis religiosa
GCGTTTGAACTGTTCAGTACTTATACATTTGCGAGAAAGAAATTCATTACTCTTTTATTTTGTATATACCATTTTCATGTAAACAGCACAAAATTTAAAGCGCTCACAGCAGGAAAAGCTCTTTAAATATTTTAGTATCATTCCAACGTAAGCTACGAATACTCTACGTGGGTAAATAGCTCTTTCTGCATCTTGTTTGTTCTTTTTGGGTCCGTCTCAATGATATATTTAATCATCGCCCACCACTCTTTTTTATTTTATTAGAAACATTTATTAAACTCCCGTACTGTGAAATGTCCCGCAGACGCAATTTTGATTCAAATACCACATACGTTTGCATATCAACTGTGATAAATTGGCATATTCAGCACTAATTAACACTCAACTTTATGTTTTATAATTATGAAAAAAAAAAACCTTCGCACAGTTAAATATATTCAGTTATAACAACAAAACAAATTACTCCACGCAGGCGTCATACGCGTCACGGGAGTATCTTTACAGCTCGCTATTTGTTGCCAACATAGGCACTCCCAAGATAACAGAAGGACTGGAAGATACACAGTGGCAATAGCATCTTACAGATTGCCAACAACAGTTGGAATAATGAACACTAATTAACATCAAAGCTCGTCGTTACACCAAAGCACGCGACCGAAGGCAGCGTGTGCTCAACTACACAGTATTCATCATAATCAGCTCAGGTCGTTGAAGGTAGAGAAAGCCTTCGACTATAGCCATATCGGAACAATGTCCCTTACTGGCATAAAGTGTAGTTTATAAATGAAGGTCGGTAGGTGGCATATTTGCGGTTGTGGCCTTCTATTTTTAGTATAAATATATCCTTTTTAGAATAAATGTATCTTGATTTTTTAAGGTGGGCCTAATACAAATCTAGGGCGCTCGTAGGTTTCCACAGGGTCAGGGTCATAGTACCCAAGGCCACAGATAAACTGGTTGAAGCTAGTTGATAGTTTAGCATAGAAACTGGTGACAGGTGTTGGATGTAGTCTATTAGTTTGGGGAAGGAGAGGTCTAATGAATATTGTCATCTGGTATATACTATTCGGCAGAAGTAGCTCTTCGAAGATACCTATTTTATAGAATCTGTAGCTTGTAGAGATGGGCTTTTAGCTGTCATTCCTCAGACTTAACAGGCGTATGTCAGTACCGGCCTCAACACTTGCTTATAGAGGACAAGCTTGTTTCTTAGTGCTATTGAAGATTTTTTTGTTGTCTGCCAATATTTGAATATGGGCCTTTCAAGTTAAGCGCATATATAAATCTCTTCAAGATGGATTGCTTTTGTGGAAAATAGGACCTCTACACCAGCCAGGCGGAAATTTGGGACATCCATTAATATTCGTCTGGTGAAGGTGACGGCCTATGATTTGGTAGTGTTGATCTTCAAATGCCAGGCGGTCAACAAAGCGGAAAGCATCAGCATATTGTTGAGCTCGCTGTATTGCAGCAACTTACTGTTGTTTCTATGCAGCTGTTATTGCAGTAGCGTCTACAAATAAGTATAAATTGTAGTATCTATGGTTTGGGACGGTGTTTATATATGGGGAATAGCAGAGGACCCGGGACATTACTTTGAGGTACCCCTGCGTTAATAGCGTTTGGTTAGAAGAGGATATCGCCCTTGATACGACGAAGGAACCATTGCTAAGATAATTGTGTGTAAGGAGTTTTAGCTATGGAGGGATATTATAATACCTGAGGTGGTGAAGGAGGACTTCACGCCACACTGAATCAAAGGCTAGGGAGATATCTAGGAAGAGGGCTGAAACGAAGTAACACTATTGAATCCACATACTGCTTCATCCACGAAGCGGAGAATTTGGTGTGTTGTGGAGTGAAAGGCGTCGAAATCAAAACTGTTCTGGGTGAAGCACTTCGTATCTATCTAGCAGTTGTTGGAGACGTAATTGTATTACCTTTTCAAAGAGCTTGCTGTTGAAAGGAATCAGGCTGATGGGTATATGTCTGTTTACATTTTTAGGATTCTTCCCAAGTTTAGAGCGTGTGATGATTCTAACATGCTGCCGGAAAGTGTGCCAAAACAGCAAACTGTTGAAAAAGTGAACCAGTAATGACAATCATGGCGGTGGGAGTGCCTTAAATGCGGCGTAAGACAGGGTATCATTTCCTGCCGCTTTATAGGGTCGCACCGATTCCATGATGCTTCTGACTTCAGCAAATGAGTAGCATCTTGTATATCAGGTGGAGTAGAGAGGTGTTTCGGTACTAGCATTTCCATTTCCTCCGTTAACTCACCAGTCTATGAGTGTGCTGATTGGAATGTAGAAGCAGGGTGTTCGGACAGGAGTTCCACATTTTCTCTTACTGCCTGGGCAGTTCTCCTTCCACCAGTGAGTGGTGGAGCTGAGGAAGGAATCCGAAGAAGTGCCTTAGACATACGCCATAGTGATGTATCTTCCGCGCTAAGCATATTGAGTCATCATATTCATGTAAGTTTAGGCTACTGCTTCATGGGAGGTTATGTTAGGTTTAGAGTTTTTATTTAAGCTTAAGTTAATTAGCAATCATCACACCAGAAACTATGAATATTTAAGGATTCCTTCATTCCTGCCTTTTATTCTCATGCTGGATATAGTAAGCTGCTGCATTTAGGAGGTGTTACGTTGCATTTTTTGGAACAGGTAAGTGCGCCACTAGGATGTGTTCCAAAAATGCACCTTCTACCAGCCGAAGTGGAACTGGAATATTCCACACACTTCTCAATTTAATTTCTTTTGTGATATTTACGGGTTTTCCAACTTCCACCAGCTCTTCATATTTAGATTACTTTCGCTACGTTTTCATATGCCTATAACACTGATTACCGACCTTTCGTGAATTACTTTAGCGACTTCCATCTTAAGATTGCGATATTTTCTATTAAAACATAAGGTCACTTAAGCGAAATAATGATGGTCCCCACAGAACAGCACCTATTTTTGAAAGTGAAGCTTCCAAATCAATTGTTGGCTAACTTAGTGATCTGGTAAGTTTCAAATGTTCATGTGGCCGGTAGCTGCTACAAACTGTATAGTTCAGCTGATCGTATCTACAGCATCACTACGTGGCTAAGGAGTTATACAGGCTACTTGGCGAACTGAAATCAGCGATTCTTCTAGTCCGGTATCATGAAGTAAAATTACAGTTACCTAGTACATCCACTTTCTAAATAAAGCAAATGCATTTCATGTTAAGTTCCTAAAAAGGATGCATCTGTATCTCGATGCTGTACTATGTTAGCCGTGTCTGGGACTGCATTACTACGTCACTCCTATTCGCGTCGTAGACTATCTCGTTAGCTGCAGTACCGCTTAAGTGATGACGCAAAATCCGTGAGCTTCAGTGGTCGTGAATGCACATTAGTTATTCAAATTACTTTAATAAGGGTTTATTAAAACCAATATAAAATAACTTACCCATCATTACCATCTGCAGCATTACAGCATTAGAACATATGACCAACTGATCAACAAACATATGGGATAGTATGTTAGAAAGACATTTTATAGAATAGTCGTTCATAAATACTTAATTCTATAATATAAATGGGTTTTGTAATATTTGCTAATCCAAGTCACTAATTTTTTATAGTAGATTTCAATGCCACAACACATAATTTTATCACAATTACCCTCAAATATTGAGACAATGTAAAGTTCAAGTATATTGCAATTTTTCTTTCTATATGCTCCACAGAAATATCTTTTGTAAACAAGTTTAGTGTGAACTTGCAGCCAGCTAACATAGGATGTGGAATTTGACAGGAAGGAAGAAGAATAAGAACAGTAACACATGTTCAACACATTTATTTATTCCTTCTATTCTCCAGAGTGCAAAAAATGTTACACTTGTGGAACATTTGAATTGCATAGTGCAATTCTGTATTTGCTTGAAGAAATGCATTATGATGAGCATAATTTTCAGTATACATTAATATATTGTAGCCTGTTGTATGCCTTCATCACTGCCGTTGTGTTATTGCTATTTTTGCTCATTAATATGATTTAAAATTTGTGAAGTGGATTTGGTTGCCAAAACTGGAGAATATGAAGAAAATAGAACTGTGTCCTGTTTGTTTAATAAAGATATAAGTGAAAAGGAAACAATGTAAATCTTTAGTATACAAACATTAAAACATCATACATATTTGTTGAAGTTGAACATTATCAATAAATGTGATTTGAAAATATATCTGACAAGATTCATTAGGAATAAGATACGAATACATATTGTATTTATTTTGAGGAACCAAGATTGTACAAAATTCTTTTAAAAAGGTTTATTTTCTCAAGGATGGTAAGTATGATAAATGTTTTTGAATTATAATCATCTTTTATTTTATTAAGGGTAGAAACATCATTTACATCTTTTTACATTTAAATTTTTAAAATCTTTTCTTGCATAAAATATTTATTAAAACCATTAATTAAAGCAGTATTAATAATTTATTCATATTCTCTATTAAATTTCTACTTATTTAGGAATGTGTTTCATATTAACCCGTAAATGAAGCTATTAAAACAGCAAATTTATGTGAAAAAGGGTTAAAACTTAT
The DNA here is from genome assembly GCA_030765055.1 of Mantis religiosa. Taxonomy (NCBI): domain Eukaryota; kingdom Metazoa; phylum Arthropoda; class Insecta; order Mantodea; family Mantidae; genus Mantis; species Mantis religiosa. The sequence goes on from CM060948.1 coordinate 244,293,620, forward strand.
TTTTTTATGGAATTATAAATTTTTTTGATTCCTATGAATGTCAAAGTTTATTTTATTTTTTATTTTCTTTAGATCTATGAAGAAGGCAGCCATTTTTTTTCAAGTTCTAACATGAATTTCATAGCTTTATCTTGTAAGTTTAGAAGTTTTAAAGCATCATTTATGTCATAAAAGCTATTTGTATTCAGATTATTGATACTTGTCACTTACCTTTTTATATTATTGAGGGACTAGTTTCAAGGTTTCCAGATGCATCTGGAGATGCTAGTTGGAGAGAGGCTGAAAATGGAGGCAGTGGCCTTTGAAACTAGTCACTCAATAATATAAAAAAGGTTTAAGTGACGAGTGTCAATAATCCGACTGCAAATAGCTTTTACGACTGATTTTGACGTCACTGCTACCAAATTCCTCCAAACACACATAACAGCATTTATGTGTTTATCAGAAGCAATAGAAAACATATTATCTACATATCGACAAGAAGTTATAAAAGTTAAATGGTATGCTTAATGACTTGGATTTAAAAAAAAACTGATAAAAAGGATCAGCAAGTAAAGGTGAAAGTTTGCTAACCCATTGCTAAACTAGAAGTTTGTTGAAACGAATTGACCATTAAAATTTTTTTAAAAAAAAAAGATGATCTGAACCAAGATTAGTAAGTTTAACAGAATCTACTATGCAAATCTATACAACTCCAGCAGTTTTTCTAAAAAGAGTAAAAGATTTTGCTGGAAAAATGCTAGGAAATAAAGAAATTACGTCAAGGGCAACAAGTTTATGTCCTTATATAATAATATTCCATGGCTGATCTCTTTTACAGCTCGAAAGGTGTTTTAATACTTAAAATGTTAAATCATTCTTTCCAGACTTATCTTTTTATGTTCCTCAAAATGAATAACGAACCTTCAGATCCTAAGTCTCCATTCGAGACCTTAAGACAAAGCTGCAAACAATGTAATCGGAGGCATGTCCCACTTTGCATGGATGGCTGAAAAATTGTGCAGTCAGCATTACTTATTTAATTACAAAATGTTAACTCTAACATTTGAGTTTCACTATAAGACTTTCAATCCCCATCTTATACTTTAATTGATTTTGGAAATTTTTAACTTTTTCTGTCAAATTATAAGTTGTGATACATGAATTTAGGACTAGATTTAAGGAGCCAGGAGCGAGGTGATAATAATGTAACTGCGAAAACACAGCAAAGCTTAGAAATGACATAAATATCTTATCCAAAGAGCTGGTATTAAGGACAATGCAATTAGATGAAGCCGCATCTAACCGCACTAAAGAAAACCAATAATCAGAAAAATTCTTGTAGATTGTTCGGGAAGAACTGAACATAATTAAAGGCTCAGCTACTGAGGTCTTGGCGTTAGACGAGGATCTTGATGAACATGGGGAAGGGTAGACCAATCCACAATTTACTGTTGAGATGGAAACTACTAAGGAAAGGAACACGGCTTTGCAGAACAAAACAAAGGAAATACTTCTTTCTGTTCCATATTTAACTGTTCTTCTGCTGCCTGTGTTCTTCTCAGGCCATAAGAGATTCTTCTTGCCGTTGTATTTGTTGATGTAAGCTTCTTCTCCAGCAGCTGCCAGTTCTTGTTGGATTAGAATACATGTGCTTTTGATGTCCTAGTTCTTTGTTCCACTGACTGACTGAACTTCATTCATTAAGCCATTAAATTTATTATTTGGTTCTATTGCTAGTTTGAACTGCTCTTGCATACGTAAGACCTGACGCCATAAAAGAAGTTCATGCACACCTTTTATTGTAGTTTCATTTTCCTCTTTCTCCTTTGGTTTCTTCAGAGAATTGTGCAGATGTATTATTGTGTTCTTAGCATCCCACAGAAGCTTAGCCAAATCTTCTATGTTCCTTGCATAGCTGATGATAACCCCTCCGATGGACTTTGTTTCCATTCTTCATGAAAAATGTCTTCAAGCAACGGCTGGCTCACAAATCTGCAATGCTCACGATATTTTTAATTCCCTTTTCCTGAATAGGGGAATTAGGCAAGAAAGTAATTTTGAAACTTTCTGCACGAAGCTCCAGAGAAAAAAAAAAGAAGAAGAAGAAGAAAAAAAAAAAGAAAACATTTGTCAACTATTTGGTGTTCATGGAAGTTTCACTTTATAGCGATAGTCATATGTTTGAAGTAAATGATTTCCCTATCATTTTCTACTTAATGCTATAGGAAATTAAGTTTTATTTAAGAATGCACTTTAATTACTGTGGTTCTCAGTGCCCAATTTTGCATGAAAGACCACTTAATTTTGCACTTTATCAGACTTGAGGTTCTTTTACGTGGGACATGAGACCACCGTGTTTACTTCCTTTCCGAAGGAAGCCATGCTAAGAATTTTTACATTTTAAAACATCCATCACCCTCCACCAGGTTTGAACGCGCAACCAGAGGAGCATATTACTCCTAGCCCACCTAGGGCGACATTAGTGTTGTAGGTATAACAGTGTGGTAAAAAGTAGAAAAATATTTCAACAATTTCTATTAACTCGGCGTGAATGTTATACAAGGATACCTACTTGTTAGTCCGGTGGCTCAGTTGGTTAGTCGCTGGCTTATAGATCCCATGGACATGGTTTCATATCCGGCCCAGACCAATGGCTTTTAAGTGAACTTAAAGCCCCATGTCAGGAAATGAACTGGCATGCAAAAGAACTCCTGCAGGACAAATTTCCGGCAAATAACAATCCCCTACACTACAAGCCTGAGCGTATATTTCAGTTTAGTAAGCTGTCATTACACTGCTCTGCAGCAATAATGATGTTTTCCAATGATTGAGTGTTCCTAAATGGAATTTTTGCCCTGAGTTCAACGATGCAATCCGATGTTTTCTATCACGTCAGCTTTTTGAGAAAATATAGAATTCGTATTTTATAAAATCTCATAGTAGGGCATGGGAAATTTCTATTGCTAAAGTATAAAAGCATTGTTCTGTGAGTGTTTTAAGCAAATGTGTAGTATTTATAACCGAATGGCCCTAGATAAGCTGAACGCAGGTGCTTTTACAGCACTATAGATCAGAAAATTAATGTGTGACCTCAATTTTGAGAGTAAAATGAACCAAACAGAAAAGTGTGCCTGGCAGAGCTACGTAGATGTTGTAAACAGCTTCTTAGGAAACACAAGGAGTCAAGATTACAAAATTAAAGTGAACACCATGTTGGAGAACTTGAGAAAACTTGGTTGTAACATGAGTTTGAAGTTGCACATCCTTCATGCTCACAATGACTATTTTCCAGATTGCTGTCTTGGATTTTACAATGAAGAACGCGGTGAACGTTTCCACCAGGACCTGAAAGACATAGAAAGAAGATACCATGATGGATGGAGTGTAAACATGATGGCAGACTACTCTTGGTCTGTGAAAAGCGAACGTTTATCTTCATAAGCATGTAAGACATGCAAAAAGAAGAACATTTATTCCTAGTTAGGTCAATGTTTTTTCTAAATCAAGTTGATAATATTTGTAAAATGTGCATATATTGTGTTTAAACTGATATAATTACATACTTCTTTATACACACCATGTTCTTGAGCATAATAGTGATCTTGTAGAAGTGTATAAATATATAACGCTAATAGATGAATATAACATTTTTGTTTTTACTTTTTTTGAAAAATTTGGAGGTGGTACAAGAAAATGGATGACATATTTGGAATCAGTGCCCCTAAATTAGGGAGAAATGACAATCAGAATCAAAACATAAAAAAATTAAATTGCAGAGCAGTGTTATGAACTATGTAAATACAAAAAATACCACGAAACGTGTGAAAGCTATTCTTGCGAGCTGTGCGGCAACCTATGCGGAAGATAACAACCTGTAATGCATCAACAGAGAGCAGTCCATCTCTGAGTACAGCAAAAAGAAAAAGTGAAACATTGTGAACTTGCCCATTCGGGTTTGTAAGTAAACTCACTTACATATGTATTACATTTTAATAAACAAAGACAGTGCTATAAATAATAAATGAGATAGTAAATATGAATGTGTAGCTGTACAAATAACCTATTAAGTAATATTAATCATTATACCAGTACACAAATTTTAAGTTTAAAATGTATGTTTTGATAGTACAAATAAAGAAATTGAAACAGAAGATAATTACTGTGCAGTTAAATTAAGTAGAATTACGTTAAAAGGTGCATATAAATGCAATTTAACTGTAATAACAAAGAAAGTGATTGGGAATATGCCAATTTTCACAAAAATATGCACATAAGTACCAGAAACATGAATTCTCGTTTTTTTTAAACCAGAGGGATAATAAACCATACATGGTTATTGTTAAGCATCTCTGTCACTCTGAATCATTACTTTAGATCAAATTGTTATGTTCTGAGCATTGTGTTATGTGTTACCTTTTGTAATAAAATACAATTTTCACTGAACGACTTACCCTTATATAATACTATGTTTGGAACTTCAGCCGCGAATTGAAAGAAAATAAAAAGCTAGATGACACACATATATGAAATACTTCAGTGTATTAGGACTCTACCTCTTACTTCCTTACCCTTCTCAACCATTTCTCTTTGATTTTGTCAGCAATTTCCCCACTTCCCTTATTCTTTTCTCTCTTTTCAACGTAAGCATTTTTATTGTTAGTATGTAAGACCCTTTATTATCCCAGTTATTATCCCATATTAATTTCCACCAGTTTTCAATTTCTTTACACTCACCTACATAATGTTCTAAGCTTATTTTCTTTCCATATAGAATGCACTCCTTTGGTGTACCCCCTCTCAATATGGTTCCTGTCCATAACCAAGCTAAACCCTCCCTCTCATATCTGTCACATATGTTTCCCTTCCCCATTCTGTCTTTATTTTCAGGTATACATTTAGTCATTTATTACTTATCAGATTTCCCCACGTCACTTGTCTGTCAATGTCCTCTATCCTATTCTTAATAATTGTCCAAAAACCTTTTACATTTCTTTCACTCTCATGCTAGATATCTCCCATCCCTATTTTAACCAGCGTTCTCTCTAGCTCTGCCCACCAGCTGTACTTACATGTTGAATTCTTCTGTTGTTCTAAACTGATCTTTAATGTATTATCATCCTTTTTTATTTAGTATATGTATCACCGAAGGGAAACATATTAGCGATTTTTTTAATGCACGCCTCGTTAGCGTAGATGGTAGCGTGTCTGCCTCACGTTCAAGAGGTCCCGAGTTCAAATCTCGGTCAGGGTGAGCTACATGGATAAGGTTTTTTCCAGGTTTTTCCCTTATCCTTAAAGACGAAAGTCGGGTACCTCTAAGCCCCATGGACCCTGGACACATTCGAGCATAATTTCATCCATTTCATTCACTGTCCGATATGACTTAACGTTGGAGGACGTAAAATTACAAAAAAAACCCTCTTTTTTATACAACTATACCAATATTTTAAACATCTTTCTATAATTACCCCACTTCTGCAAGGTCTTCCAAGTTCCACTCTAGCTACTCCATTTGACTTTGACTTATTCAAACCTAGTATCTCTTTACAGAACTGTTCATATGTATGTTCAACATGATTTCTTATCTCATTTGCCCCCCCCCCCACAACTCCACACCATATGTCATTTTTGATTCTACTATTGAATCATAGATTCTTTCATGCCACTTTACTGACATATCTGGTAATTTATATTTACAGCTCCTTACCTCAGACATCGCTATTTTCCCTTTCACTCTTATCTTTCTCCTATGTGCTCCACAGCCTCCATTATAGCACAGTTTCTTCCCCAAATAGTCAAAATCCTTTACCACCTCCACATTTTGGTCGATAAAATTATTAAAGATTGCTAGATGTTTATTGGTTTAGACAAAATAATAAAAATGTTGAAATATATGACGTGAAAGCAAAGTCGAACAGCCTCAGTGTTCATCTATAGGTATGTATACGTTTGTTAGTCTCACAAGAACTCGAGAACAGATGAAACGATTTGTCTAATTTTTGTTTTGAAATATTTGTATAAGTCCAAGGAAGATTTAAAAGGTGAGAAAAACCTGAAGTGATAATGGAGCGGGTTATTAACTAAATATAAAAGCACACACACAAACTTTTACGGAACACATGCACCTTCTTTTATTTTCAACAAACAAAAGCATTACAAAGTACAAATATATTATACGCCTTGGCAAAGTCTTCACTTACCATATTTTATAAAATAACGTTTAACGTTTTTTTATCAAGACTGAATTTTTTATGTAGCTTGATGATATACCTTTCGAAGATTACACACAAAATTAATTTATGAACGCATTATAACACTATAAATATTTGATCCCAGAGAATTACTGTTGTCAAATATTGGTGAATCCTTGGATACCTTCTTTACAAGTTGTGTTTTTGAGTTCGTGAATGTGAATTAAATTGACACAAAATTAATTAAATTTCTTTGTGACTTTATGAAGTTCTCGGAAACTTTTTACTATGCCAAGGAGAAGTCAATGTGAACGCATGCCTAAAATCCTCAAATTTGTGGCGGCACGTAAAAGCACTACAGTTGACAACTAATATGCAACAAGATCAAACTGGAAACGTGTCACACAGATTTCTGTCTCTTCACAGACTCGAAAGAGGAGCTTATTCAGAGTGTTTTTCAGACATAACGCAACAGTACATTAACCATAATTGGCTGAGTGAACGAGCAATGAAATACATATGTCAATGATCTCAATGCGACCATTAAGAATTTTCTTCCGGGAGAGTTGTTTACGTACAAATCAGTTGACACAGTTATAAAGTAGGATGACGTAGTCCAGCGTTTCTCAAAATGTGGTCCGCGGAGCCCCGGGGGTCCGCGAAGGGGTCCCTTAAGTTATAATGTTGAATTAAAGCTATAGACAACGTAGAATTGTATTTACTGAGTCACTTATCTGCTCGGTACCGAATTATATTTGTTTTAGTTAACATTTCTTATACAGCTATGTCGTAACGATGGTGCAATCAATGCAACAGTTGGGAACGTGCAGTACAGCGTTATAATAGCAGTGACGGAAGCTACCAGAGGACGTATACTGTGCCCTTTCCAACCACCTATATGTGCGAGCAAACATTTTCAGAGTTGTGCAACATCAAGCCATTGAAGAGAAACAGGCGTACCAATGTACTTGCCAACGGACTTAAGAGTAAAAATCACCAACATTAAGCCCAGCTTAACTGAGCTTATTCAATTAAAAAACAGTTGCATTGTTCACATTAATACATTCCAAAGAACAAAGCTTCAAGCTTTTGCCACGTAAACTGATATTTTAGTAACGCAATACTAACTTTGTTGAAATGGTGGATTCAGAACATTACAAATAACTTTTTATATGTATAAAAATAGTTTATTTACATGGAAAATAAATTTATTTTTCTAACATGTGCGTAATGTTATTAATCCTTGGGTTATCCAAAGAGTGTGGTATTTCAAATTATTCCTGATGCAAAGCTAAAATTAAGTAAAAATAGTTGGGCAAACTTGTATACAATTTACTTCAAAGTGAAAAAAAAAAAATAATTTTAATAAAGACAATTTAAAAATTTATTTTTTATTTAAAATACATTTTATACACAAGTTTATTTTATTTAGTTTAACTTCAATTTTTAATTTATTATTAATCAAATTTAATACTAAATATACAAGAAAATATCTTAAATTATAGATACAGTAATTATTTAAATTCCAATTATAATATTCAACCAAAAGTCGACTCGTTTATATAAATTGAGTTGCCAAACTATGGGGGTCCGCAAACAAGTTGTTAGATGATAAGGAGGTCCTTCAGACAGAAGAGTTTGAGACACACTGACATAGTCAACTATCCCACAGAGTTTCTAAATTTATTTGAATCGCCTGGACTCCCACCTCACAATTTAAAATTAAAATTAGGATCAATTGTGATCATTTCTGCCTAAGATTAACCACCCACGACTGTGTAATAAACAAAACTGTAAAAAAGCTATTGAATGACAACAATCAAGGGAAAGTACCAAGGAGAGGATATCTTGATCCCGCGTATTCCGATGATTCCAACGGATTTACCTTTTCATTTGAAGTGTGTATAATTTCCCGTGCGTTTGACGTTTGCGATGGGCATAAATAAATCGAACGGCAGTCGATGGAAGTTTGCGGAATCAACTTGGTGTTTCCCTGTTTCTCTAATGGACAATTATACGTCGCGTGTTCGTGCGTCGGAAAACCATTATCTTTATATATTTACGAACCACAAAAAGGACAAAAATATTGTTTATTTAATTGTAACTGTGTTGTATTTAAAATTAATCTCCAATTGCAGAATAAATAGCTAACAAACCCGAATTTGTTTTATTTATATAGATAAGTTCAGACAACTGTTATTGGTGGTACGAAGTTCGCCGGGTCAGCTAGTTATAAAATATAATACACATATTATTGTTCTTTAAGTACAATTACTGTTTGTTCTGTAAGGATACTTAACCTCACTGCAATAATGAAGTATTCCGGTCCTGTCACTTCTCTGCTATTTGCAGCCTTCCTCTGACCAATCTCACTACGACTTCCTGTCAGACCACGTGAATGGATCCACAATTCCTTAACACCCGACTTCCCCACCAATATTATCTCTCCCAGTGTATCCTTTCCTTTAAAATATAGATAAATTAAAATGTAGATTTGCCTTTTACGTGCATTGTATCCTTTCGTTGCCATAACCCTTTAAAGGGCGCTGATAACCGCAGCAGTTGTGCGCCCATAAAGCCTACTACGGCTCCTGCTACAGCTACTAACCCTTTAAAACAAATAAATAGTATATCAAATAAGCTATACTCGAACACAGAGGGGGAAAATGCAACACAAAAATATTGGATATTGAATACATGAATACTAAATATGAGAACCGTCAAGCAATGACAAATTTAACACATGATTGATGCGCAGTATTGTGCATTTCCGTCGGTTCCAAAGTGTTATTTTTAGTTCCGTGTCTCCTCTAATTTATCTCTGACCACGTGAAGGGTACTGGGAGGGTTACTGACGGCCGGAAGTAAATACGCTGGTGGGAGAACTAACTTGATCAAAGACATTGAAAATTGAAGTTAAATGTAACGGGACCCGGAATGTACGTGATTAAAACTTCACCTTCTACTAATATCTAATACTTCATGTTCTTTTAACAATTTCACTCCTGCTGCAAGTTTTCTCTTTCATGTTTCGCATAGGCACACTACACAGTAATATACTACATAAATAATGCATTCAGCTGATATTACTCTACAATAACATACATTCCAGGTTCAGATTATCAATATGTAATTCTTTGTCCATATACAGTTTGAAGGACCTATCATTAGAAACCACGAAGCTACTAGCGACAAAAGACTCTGACACTGTTTATTTCACTTTTAGCAATGATTGAAAGGGCCCAAAATTTTCTCTCGCTGACACATTTTATATAAATTAAGTTGGTATTATATCTTCATATGGATTAACTTATTACTTTCCAATTTCTTATCCAAAGAAGCTGGGCTCTGATCCAGGGCTGTTTAGACTGCTTCATCTCCCTTTCCTTCCTTGTTCTTCTGTTATTCGAAATTGGAAAAGCTTACTTTCAGTGATTAAAGTAGGAAAATCATCAGGATTAAGACATACGATAGATTAGCACATGTATTCAAATGCATTCATCTATCTTTATCCTCCATTTATCCTTTCGAATAACCATTTCCTCTGGGAAGTGTTTATTTTAGACTATAGCATTTTCAGAATACGGAACATTTAGTATTCTGCTTAACCATAATTACCTTCGTTCCCCCTCTCTGGAAACCTAAAGTATAATTCGGTCCGTAATATGGTGTTGGACCTCTAAGAGTCACGACAAACCTGAAAATATAAAGAAAACATCCGTGATTATTATATCTGTAATATAATTCTTGAGAAATACATAATAAAGTTATAGTTACCTTCAGATCTCTGAGAGACATAAATCTAACTGTACTTCAGCAATATGCCTTTAATATACATTATTACTTACCCCAATGTAGTTTGCAATCGTAGGAGTATGTGGAATCTAATACTCCCACTTAATAACTTAAAATATACAATAAGTTTCATTGTTTGGTAGATACTTCTCCACACAAACACGTCACTTTCTATGTAACAAACCTTAATCTTTACTTTGTGTGCCAAAGTAAAAACAGATTTAATTTGAGAAAAAGAAAGTGGAAATATCAGTAGGTTTCGTAATCTGCAAATATGGTTTATGTGTACTACAGGTTTATGGCATATTGTTGTTGTTGTTGTTGTTGTTGTTGTTATTATTATTATTATTATTATTATTATTATTATTATTATTATTATTATTATTATTATTATTATTATTATTATTATTATTATTATTATTATTATTATTATTATTATTATTATTATTATTATTATTATTATTATTATTATTATTATTATTATTATTATTATTATTATTATTATTATTATTATTATTATTATTATTATTATTATTATTATTATTATTATTATTATTATTATTATTATTATTATTATTATTATTATTATTATTATTATTATTATTATTATTATTATTATTATTATTATTATTATTATTATTATTATTATTATTATTATTATTATTATTATTATTATTATTATTATTATTATTATTATTATTATTATTATTATTATTATTATTATTATTATTATTATTATTATTATTATTATTATTATTATTATTATTATTAAGAACGTAATATTGAAGTAAAATGAATGGTGAGTTAAATGCTAAATTGTGCCTTCTAGGAATAGGACGTGAAGATTTTGAAGAATATCTTTTCACTCCGAACTATAACTGCTAATAACCTATGACTTTCTCTTTATTCTGAGGTAGGTTTGTGTAATTTAGTACAACAACTAAACTTTAAGAGGTAGAAAAAGGTTAAATAAAATACATAAACCCCGTTAAAACGCATTAACCATTTTCATGAAATGGACTAATTACTGATTGCAATTCTCCAATACCAAAAATTGACGGAAATCCTAAAATACTATTTGTTTGGTGCTCTATTTAAATATTGCCTTTAGCATATCTGCAGCTTTACTTTTCAACAACGATTGCTCATCGGCAATACTGTTCATTCGTTTAATATTGCTTTTGTTTACATTGTCTATACACATTAAATTCACAAACACACCACACATACACACACATTTACAATCTTAAGACATGATTCCCTACTACCCAAAGATTGAAGCGTCTGAGTGTGGCGATGGTGACTACATGATTCTGTAGGAAGCCTGGCGGTGCGATCTCGGTGTGGCAGTGCTTCCGTATAAAGTATAAGAAAAGGTGCACTTCTCACAAGATGTCATCAATGGAAGCCTTATTTTTTTGTAGATAAGTCATAAAATATTAAAATGTATGGCAGTTCTTTCTCACCACCTCACCCAACACATAGCTGGATCCGACGTCGGGACCCCTCCATCGGTCTCCGCTGTCGCTGATCCGCGGTCTGCTGGCCCTTGCCTCCGGCTGATGTAAACTTTTTCTCCTGCATAGATTCTTTGGTTTCTCAGGATGTCGGGTCGAGACAACAACAAACATCCGATATTTTTCTGAGCTGCTTTAATCGTTTATTAACACTTATGTGGGGTCCAGGTACCTTCAATTAATTGCACTTTCACCAGCGGTGACAGCCTACAATACAACTGCTATATTTAAACTTAACTCTACGGGGCGTATGGTGAAAGAATTAAATAAGCCGGTGGACACACCAGACGAAATGCACAGATTATACTTGAATGGAACAGGTGGGCTGAATGGTCCATCTAACCCTCAATATACTGAAATATAGCGTCACCAGGAAAACGCTAGCAGTGTATTGACCTGTCTAAACGGTACCTCTCAATAGCTGAGACACCAATTTATTGTCCTACATCCGCCCCTTCTGGACTCTCGCCCGAGAGTGCAAGGTTTGTCACATATTTCTGCCCGGGTCACGTTACAATATTTTATATAGAAATATACATTTTCAGTTTTACAAACATAGCCAAATATATCTTTTACAGTTCGGATATATATACATAATCAATTATTAAACATAATTAATTGAATAATTAATCCGTAGGACCAAAAGTTCCTGTTTCCAATGAGAGAATATATTAATTCACTATTTACGACGAGGGCTGTCAAAGCATTATACTGATACATATTGTCATATCGTGAGCAATAGCTCAGCGTTTAAGGTCAGCAAATATTTGCTCTCGAGGAGGTTGGGAAGAATGTATGTATACGAAACCAGCAATTGCTTTTAATTAATGAATTATGACCTAATTGTTGTTTTCATTTACACTAGCTATTTGCTGGTTTAATTGCTGTCATAGTGGGTCGCTATTTGATGAGGTTGAAATTTCGCTCTCTTTGGATAATCGCGAGAGAAAAGAAAAAGACGGGGGCCGCTGTTGATAGATTTCCGACTTTCTCCATTCATTTTTTTAGAAGCCTTTCTTAAAGAATATTGTCTACCTACTTCTTCTTAACGCAGTAAACCTTCAACTTACGTTCAGCTTTAGAAATTTCCCTGTAGAAATAACAGGTAAATCAAATCATAGTTTTAGAAATCAGGAAGTCTTGAAAGTCCATGCTCTTAAAAGGCTAAGAAAAAAACGAGTAAATAAAATAAACACAATAACGATTCTCCATTTCAGGAAAGTAATTGAAAATTCAAAGCAATTATAACGAATATCTCGAAAACTAACCTCATACTCATCGAGCGGGATGGCTCAGGCAGTTTCGTCTGTGTCCCGCATTCGGGAGGACTGGGTTCGATTCCCATGGCCGACCTACCTGAGCCATGGGTTCTTTTCGTTTTTTTTTTTTTTTTTTTTTTTTTTTTTTTTTTTGCAGGTTGCTAAGTAAATGCTGGGTAGGTTAATTCCATCCTCCTAATTTCCTGTCCCTCCATTATCATTTCACATCATCTTTCATCCGATGGTCTCTTTTAGGGTAGAAGTGTCGTCGGGTGTCTCGACGGTGCATGACAGGGCTGCTTGGACCATTTCGGGGCCACCAGTCAGGGACCGTTGGTACCCGGCTGCTAGGCTCGTTGCCGTCCTGCAGTAGGGAAGCGTGTCCGTTGTCCTGGCCTGTCCGGGGAAGTCTCTATCTAAGTAAACCGTAGGGACTCTGTTCTCTGCACTGTTGGGGCTCCTTGGGAGGGCCACCCTGTCTCCTCTCGCCTCATCCGTCCTCCCGGGGGTGCCCCACTTTGTGGCATAGGCACAATGGCCCAAGAATGATCTACGTGCCGAATCCTCTCCGTAGTAAAAACATCCTGAAAACCTCATACTCACGTCCACGCACATAATTAAATGTTGCACTTTAAAACAAGATCTAGATTTTTTGTAGTGAAATTTTGTCTATCTCTTACGGTTTATCAATTGTGCAAAAATCATTCAGGACTCCAAGGACCACTCCGAATATATTCAATATTATACATTTTATTTGTCATTTAAGTCTCTTAAACATAGAAATTTTAATCTATATAGCTGGAGTCACTTTTGAGGAAACAAAAAATTGAGAACCCTTTCCGTGTGGAGGGTTTTAAGCGGAGAGAGTTTTCTTGAAAATCATATCGTAAACTTGAAGGACACTCAACCTAAATACACGTTATAGGAAGATTGATAGCTTAAACAAAGTTATGTGAGAATATGCACACATCGTTCAAGTAGAATGTTCATATAAACAAAGAGACCCTGTAAAGAGACCTAAATTTAATGTTAATGAAATGCAACACTTTCATCCAGCTTTAGTTACAACACCTTGAAAAATCTTGAAACTCTCCGTGAGGTAATTTTAATGCATAGATTAAGAGAATGTTAATTTAACGACATAAATACACAATTGTGGCAGACGCAAAATTTAATGGCGACTGAACGTTGACCACTAGCAGCGAAGCGCGACGTAGACATATGTTAAAGGGCGGGGAGAAGCTATATACAGTAACAAGACGAAATGAAAACACTTTATAGGGTATTACTGTAGCTGTCAAGTAAACATAAACTTGGCGTGCATGCTAATTTAACAAGTAATCTGAAAATCATACCTGGTAACAAAAATGTGCGCAAGCCAGGCAGAAAATTTCTTATCGCAAAGCTGTTGTATCTGCCTCGTCATCATTGTATTCATCTTCATCCTTGTTTCTGACCACGTCTGAATCATCACTGTCTTCCTCTAAGTTGATGATAATTGACTGCAGTATTTCTTCGCATTTTAAAGAAACAACATACACGGTAAATTATACTCCTGCTTTGGTGACGCAACACTTCCCGTTTATGTATTACTGCTCGCACCTTGTTCACTATGTGACATTTTGAATAATCCAGCAAAGATTGTTACACACCAATGAAACAATTCCACACAATCAGTACAATTGAAGTACGAGGACCGAAACTACCACCGTTAACACGAAAGCAGAAATCCGAACTGAAGCTATAATAAGCTTGAGACTATCAGTTCCTTATCCTAGCCATGTGGTTCTGTTGTCTTTGTTGAGTCACAAGGTGACACAATAAACAACACAATAGGTAGATAACGAAAGGTTTTGGACATCTTAACAGAGCCCCTGTTAAAAGACAAATTCAATGCACATTCATATCTCTGCAAATGCTTAACGTAGGAAATTCATTTTTAAGACTGGTTGCATCAAAATAAAATCCTCTTCATGATCGGTTTATTTTCTTTCCGACTGCGAAAATAAATTTTGTGGGAGCAAATGATATTCAATCACCGGCTTTACAGCGCGACTTCAGTTTGTTGAACTATACAAAACCGCAAGGCGTAGCAAGCACTTGATTGGATGCGTTAACCGGCACCTCCTTCCAACCGCCATTGAATTTTGCGTGTACCATAGTAATAATTTATTGTACCTCTGTTTTATAATGAAGATGCACTTTAATATGCAAATATTTAAACCACCTTCTGAGAGCAAAATAGTCGTGTTTGTTTACTCAGCTGACATCGCTTGGTTAGGTCACAAAGAAGAAGAAAAAAAAAAAAAAAGAATGTTAGCACTGATAGCAGTAGCTCACCGAAGAGAGAATTGTTTTAATAATACCAAACAGGACCTGACGCTTTTCATGAAACTATATGCAAGATATTTGAGATGAAGGAAAAGCAGTCGGCTTTCACGCAATCCATGGCGTTACAGCCCGCTCGCATGCCTGAGCCTGTCAACCCGACTACCCACACACGCAAGGTAGAGGTGGTCGATCATTCCAACCGATAAGAGAAGGAGGTGTGGTCAGCATCTCGGCACCTCCAGCCGGAAAGTTGGCTTTCTACACCAGGGTTCGCTAGCTAGCTTAGCTCCTCAATTTCCTCACGATGCTGAGTGGTCACCGGTGCTACACACGGGAATTAAAATCCGTCCCCCCAGAGTTAGGATCGATCCCGGTCACTTCCGTGGCAGGCAACAAAAGCACAACGCTTTAGACCATTACGAAACGACGCAGGACGTCGACTGTCACGTACTTGACGAGTATCAGAGAATAGCTTTGGGTTCTGGCGTCAGGTATCCAGAATATTCTACACACCAGTTGTAGTCTCGCCCTACACTGCAGATGATTTGATTGACAGCCTGATGCCTACACAATCCTCTAAGAAACACATACTAGGAGAAAGACTATAAAATTCACTATCATGCTGACACTTTACATCCCAAGCCAACAGAAAAATGATTCCAGTAAAAAGACATAGGGAATTTAACAACCTTGATGGTTTTATTTTAAAATGTATTTAACTGCCGATCAGATTTCTAGCAGGTAGCTTAGCTAAATAAGACAAACTTATATGTATTTAGTGCAAAAGAAACAAAAAATAGTTTGTAATTTAAATGTGTGTACCCTACTGCTATTTTCTATATACTTAGTCAATGCAATTATATTAACTCATCTTCATAAGCCAAAGGCCTTTCTGTATTAACACAAGCAATATTGTAAAAATGCGATAATTAAGCATACTCAATTTATTACGTAGTTTTGTCATTAGTGATGAATACAGGATGAATAAACTAAATCTTGCACCGCCAATATTTCCGGAAAGGTAAGTGCTATTGATGTTTGGTTTTCACAGCATTGTTTGGTAGTTAGGGGCTTGTAGTTTTAGTCTATAAATAGATTTTAATAACACTTAGTAGGTGTATTTTTGGAGCAAGCATACACTTTTTAAATGAAACAATGCCTAATTGTGTACTAAAAATCAAAAGGTGCGGTACATTAGAATGTTAAAGGTGTTTTCCACAGGGTTCTAGTGCCAGTATTTCACGAGATATCTTATTTTGAAACTTTAGAATCCGACACTTGTATTACCTGTGGTAGCGCAAACTAAAGAAGAACAAAAGGGACTGTACTGCCTCTGTGGATCCTGACAAGTAAAGAGAAATTTTACCTTCAAAGCTTGTGTTCAAAATGACAACCTGCAGCTTCAGTACAACCACACGTTCTAGCATTTCAGCGAAAATTTCAGAGCAGACAGCAGTAATACGTTGTTGCATATTGTCATCTGCTGTAGTTGGTATGTCCTTGTAGACAGCGTCTTTCAGTTTTCCCCCAGAAAAAATCTAACGGAGTGAAATCCGGTGAACAAGTCCCCTTCGCCCAATCCATTCATTTGGAAACAATCCGTGAAGACCAGCTGTAGTAATTTGTGCACTATGGGCTGGACAGCCATCATGCTGGAACCACAGGTTCTTCCTAGTCTGCAGAGGAACGTCTTCTAGTATCTGTGGAAGATTTTCTGTTAGGAGGCTGAGATATTTGTGCGAGTTTAGTGTTCCTTCTATGAAACCAGGACCTAAGTGTTGCTGGTTCACTATCCCACACGACAATTTTAAACTCTATGGGCACTAACGTTCCACCTGAAGCCAACGGGAATTGTCAACAGACCAATTGCTCAAGTTTCTGCGGTTTACCTAGTCATGATTAGTACATGTTTCTTTATCACTAAGCAAAATACATAATGTATCTGGAGTATCATGTCTTAATGTCCATGTACAAAAGTTAACACGATTCTCAAAATCGTTTCCATACAGCTTTTGACAGAGAGGGATGTGATAGGGATGAAGTCTATGTCGATGGAGAATGCGAAGTACCCTTGTCTGACTCATTCCACTTCAACGTGCGATTGTGCGGGAACTAATTTACGGATCTACTGCAACAGCAGCCAAAACATTAATTTTTCTTATATCTCCAGTCACCTGTTTATTTGTGTTGCGTTTTCTTGCTGTTACACTAGCACTTTCACGTAACTGGTTGAAGAGGTTGATGAATAATTGCTGAGATGGTTGACATCTATTGGAATATCTTTACGTATACACTATACAAGAACGAACTGGATACTTCCTACACCCTCCGTACACCATGGGCATGTCAGCTTTTTCTGCAGTGTTAAATCCTATCTTCATTCACAACCTACTGCTTGAACAATCATTGACTAGAACGTTGCAAAGCACAAATGAACCGCAAACACGTGTAAACCAACCAAAAAACATCGTATCTAGCGACTAAGCCGGTTGAATGGAACACTTAATATTGTCGGTGTATAAAAGTTTCGAAATAAGATATCTCATGAACTACTGTCACTAGAACCCTGCGGAAACCACAATTAACATTCTAATTTACAGTACTTTTGACTTTTTGATGTAATTAGACATTGTTCTATTTAAAAAAGGTATATGTTTTCTCCAAAAATACACCTTCTAAGTGTTATTAAAATCTATTTATAGGCTAAAATTACGAGCCCCTAACTACAAAACAATGCTATGAAAACCGCACATCAATAGAACTTTTCATTTCGGAAGTATTAGCGGTGCAAGTTTTAAGTGATTCACCCTGAATAAGCTCAAGCTTTCCCCTGATGTGATTTTTGTAACTCTCACATTTTAGGCCATGAAGACAAGTATGTCGCCCAGTAGCTCAATTAGGAGGCTGTGTTCTGCTGTAATAAATGTCATTTAGTCTCATACACCAACGCTTGACGTCTATACTGGTACCGGGTCAGTCGACTCAAAGCGTC
>CM060948.1:244312686-244342686 GCA_030765055.1 Mantis religiosa
TAGAGAGAGAGAGAGAGAGAGAGAGAGAGAGAGATTTAAAACAAGTAGCAAAACATAGAGAAAGTTGGATGAATGTAATATGTCAGATTTGTTTTTTAATTTTATGTCGCTTACTCAGCCACATGGTATGATGGAAGTAGGAACGAAAATGCACAAATGATCTAAAGCTATCTTATGTGCCTGCTAAGGTTTGAGAGAAACTTTCAACCCCAACAGGTGTGAACCAATTGACAGACAAGATCATGGCTTGTCAATAATATGCACGTGTGAAAACATACAGTCGTTATTGTTTTCAGTGGATGTGTTTGATATTTTTCAAACTTTTAACCTTAAAATACCCACATTAATTTTTAGCTATTCATAAGGGAGCATTCTTAAAAATGAACCGATAGTGAAGAACCCTTTTTCATTTCATCACACATAAGAAAATACTATCATATTCTATGCATGCCCTTAAAATATGAGCGAAGTAGTGCATTTTAATTATTATAATGTTAGCTTTTAAAATAGATTCAGTGTTAATAAATTCTTTTAACTGTACAAAATAAGAAAAAGTAGAACTTATATATGACCATAATCGCAACGCTGAAGCCGATGAAACGTTGTGCATAAACTGATATAAAAGTAAATTTTGAAAAGCTAATGTGGCTACCAGGAGTCTTCAATTCTCAGGACAAATTAACCTATAGATGCATGTCACATATTTTAAAACAATGTCATGGTTTGTAGCGATTTGATCAACATGTATTTCTGTTGTTTTGTGTGCAGGAACGTCCACCTATAGAGGCAGTCTGCAGGAGATAACAGGCGTAACACTCGGTCTACCAACGTTCCGTCTGTGCACCGGTTGGATGAGGCGACTCAGCCTTCATGTGCGGCCTTGCGTTTAGAACCCGAAATAGCCCCTCACAAAAGACTTCACTTCGCTGGGGCGACTGCTGTAACAGGTGCCCTCGCCATCAAACCCAAGCCCTCCATCAACCCTACGCACCGGCAACGAAACACATCCTAGGACGACAATGCCCGCCCTACTACCACCCCATTCCAACATTCCACAGGCTTGTGACATCGCCTTTCCACTAATCTGAACGGAGGTTAGGAAAGGAAATTGAGCAATTGTTAAGAAGCATAAGGTGTAGTTTAGCACTGCGTCTAATAATTATTGTAGCTTCACCGTAGACAACAAATATGCCACCAGCAGCAGCAATGGCAGCACAGGATCAATCATTTGCACACATTGGAAGAGATGAACATTCGATAGTAGTGAAAAACAGTGTTTACAGTCGTTAGCAACGAATTCAAGGAAATATTGTTAAAGTTTAGTGAGTGCGTACCATACCTATATTTATTATTGCATAAAAGAGAAATAAAAAAGAAGAAACTTATTTTTGTGAAAGAAATAAAAAAGTATTTTTCTCTTCATTAGTTTCTGAAAGTGGGATTACTTTAAATTATTGTGAACATTAAGAAGATATGAGAAGTTATTTTTAGTACGAATCCAGCTGGAAACCCAACAGTATTTAGAAATACGCCAAAGCAAAGATCAGCAACAAACAAGAGCATTCAACTCGATTTATCCTACCACTGCAAACGATAAACCACAAGGTAAGTAGAGAGAATGCAATGACCGAGGCTTAGAACAAATGGCTATCTTCACTTCGAAGCAGGGTTGCCAGATTTTAAAAAAAAAATTATATAGACATAGTCCTCCAGTGAGCGAGAGAGTGAGTGACAACTAGGTCATTAGGCCCTTATGGTCCTCCAATCTAATTTTTGTAGAGATTACTTACAGTTCAGGAAAAGGTTGAACATGTTTGTATTTCTGAATAGTGTCCATCTGAATTTCTGAATCTACGGGAGAATTTGCAAGACTTGCCAGTTCTTGCAGAAATATACCACATTTTAGAATGATTACTGATATAAGAATACTCTCTTCTGACACAACGGAATAAAAGAAACTGCTTTACAGTACCTAAGTCCTAAATATTATCCGTATCACTCTAATTCAAATGAGCAAGAAGCAATTGACAGCTATATATTAACAAGGCTTCGGATCCCCTACACCTTTAAAGGGATATGAAGTTTACGAGTCTCACAGCATATAACTGCTGACGTCAGTCCTGGGGGCAACACGCACCACACCGCTAGAGGAAACAAAACAGTCGCGTTATACTTACACCTTGACCTTGCGTCTGCATATACTTGCAAGGCAATGCTTCACTAGTTTGTAGAATGCTACGCTACATTGTTTTCAACGTTTGCACATTTGATGACCGTGTTGTACATCTGACGTCATTCATACTCTATGTTCAGCTAACTTGTATTCTATGCGAGCGCACATTTCTCCGGGATTTAATTACTATATAGACATTCTTATTTAGAAAAATAGATTCAAAATTAGTAATACCAGTTTCAGTAAAATCAGGCAATAAAGAACAACAGGCAGACATTCCTCATTTCTTAATGTTTTCATCATTGTGTCAAACATTTAACGCTTATTTTTACAGAAAATGTATCATGCAATTATGTTCAATCTTCCCTCAAATCCAGATAGGCCTGCCTATATAGTGTGGGGGTATAAATGTGACTTCACATTCAAGACATACCGAGTTCAACTCTCGGTCAGGGTGAGTTATCTGGATAAGGATTTTCCCGGATTTTCCCTTATCCTGAAGGACGAATGTCCGGTAACTCTATTCCCAATGGACCCTGAGCTCATTAGAGCATCATTTCATCTGTTTCATTCATCGTTCAATATAACTTAATGTTGGAGGACGTAAAAAAGCAGATATCGAACTTAAAACTAGGTGCTCTCTGGAAAATATTGTTAGGAACAGAATTTTCATGTAATTATGAAAATATAACATTGAAGAATGTGTCTCTATTCTGAAATTCATGCTAATCAGTGATTTGTAGGCCGTGAATAAACTTTGTAATGGAAGAAAAGATTATATGCTATGCATTTGGAGTTCAATAAAATTCCTAATCATATACAATAGATAGGGAATTTTCAACAACAAACTGCCACTTAATTTGCCATATGATAGTAGGTATTTATTATTAGAGTAAAATCGCCGTTCTAAGAGTCAACTAGAAGTGTTCCTTTAAAATTGCTCATTTCCTTACATTCATTAGAGTCCCATGTTTATATACCAAACACATCTCGTTTAGTAAGCCTACAAAAAGAAGGACTTAATGTTTTTTTCTTGTATTCATGTCAAGCATCTTAAGTCATAATGATTCAATAGACGTCAGCCAAACCATCTGATATAAGAATTGACGAACAATAGCTATTCTTAATAGCAGATGTAGTAGTTTACACAATGTCTATCAGATCTTTCTCCTTAACTTGAGACTAATTACCGTTTTTCTGCCATGAAAGATATCCTCAATATGTTGGCTACCATCCCATAAAAGAGTTCAATACATAAAACTCATTTACCATGGTTTTCTTGAATAACACAACTGCAGTCTGCAGATCCTAAAATTTTGCTATATTGCATCGAGTTTCTTGAACTTCCTTCCAGGACATCTCTATATTATGTAAGTTTTCTGTGGTTAAACTGTTACCTATATTTCTGTTTGTTTAGAAAGGATATAGTATAAATTTGTTCTAGCAAATTGTGGATTTGTAAGAAACGGTGACACTAGGGACAGTCCATTTGTGATTTTGCTACAGCAAACCTTAACACAACAAACACATATTATATGCATCATGATCTTTACATAACATTAATGCCTACGCACAAGGAGGCAAGTGGTGCCTGAAGAGTGAAAGGGGCTTGAACTGTTTATCTGCTCTAGTAGTGGATCTATTTACTACGAAATGAGTGTATAAGGGTGCATATGATTCATCCATGCTGCCAAGATCTAATGCTCATTTCAGTAACTACAGCGATAGGTATATACATGGATGAGTTATGTGACAACACTGTGTATATGCTATGCTTTTTTCAAGAGTATCTATAGCTTGTATATTTAGTGATACAGTAATCCATAAGATGTACATTTTTGTTGTTAGTTGCTCCTGTGCATGTCCCTATTGCAGTGAATCACCATGCGCATCTTGAAGTTTCTGAAGGTGAATCTTTTACGATTTGCAGTAGGGCATTCCTTATATTGTGAAAAGCTCCGTTCCTTGTCCTTAGATGTGATAGATGCAAAGAGATAATACATGATATCAATTCCACCATTGAACACAGTAGGATAAGGTGCAATGAATATGCGCACACACTGTCCAGGGAGTGGCAGCAGGGGTGGAATCTCTGACGACAGTGCCTATAGTTCAGTTGCAGCGCAACCTAATTTCCGTTCGTTGTGGCGTTAGCGCTTACGAAATTCTGGTTCGATTGCGTTACACATTCCTCGCCTTACCTTTTTGCGTTGGGTGGATAGTAAAGTCGCGCTGTTCGAACGGTTACCGTGGATTTATCTTTGTTAACAGAAACCTCTCAGATAATGCACTGATTATTCGTGTAAGAGTGAGAAGGGTAATGGTGCGGCCCTCGTTCGTGTGCTAAACACCAATGAACGCATCACTTCAGACAATGGAATTCGCAGGAATCACAAATGACAGATATACGTTTACTCCACGTGGAGTAATCAGTGCACTATCTGAGAGGTATCTATTACCAAAGATAAATCCATGGTAACCGTTCAAACAGCGCGACTATACTCTTAATTCGTGTCAAACAATGCCAGACTGAACTGTAAGTGCCGTCACTCTCAGTAGCCATGTGAACTTGGGATACCGCAGGGCAAGGTCATTCAACCCAATGTCTGCTAGGAGTAAGTTCCGGAGGACAGTTACGTCATTCAAAATAAATCCTTGAAAGCGTTCACTAATAGGTCGCAACACGACATAAAATGACTACTTAAAGTGCTTGGACATAACATGTATTTCGCATACTCCTATGTTCCTATATTTAATGTCATATTAGTAACGACCCATAACCTAAAAATGATTTGGAAAGGAGTATGGAGATATCCCCAGGAAAATTAAGTAATAACAAAGGAACTGTTGTATAATATGTGAAATTATGCTTCTCTCTGGAGGTAAATGAAATTTGAAATAAATTGAATAAATAAAAACAGTCTTAAGTATAAGTGTTGACATAGTTGCTATTAAAGGCTTCGCTTGAGATTGTGTAAGAAACTAAAACCATTATAAATATATTAGTTGCCTAGTAGCCTTGGAGAAAATGGCCTTATAATAAGGTATCCAGTCTCAAATACCGAGTAATAAAGATGAAATATTAGCACATACTTCCGCTATTGAGAGCATTAGAATTCATTCTATTTCGTTAGATGTATTAAAATAAGTAAGGGTACATGATTAATTAATTACAAGTTAACTGTCATGACTACACTAATTAGGATAATGAAATTTGGGTCAAATTTAGTGAAACTTCATGCACCAACATCTGGATCGTTAATTAGTTTTATTGTTATAGATTTTAATTTATTTTGTATAAAATCTATTGTTTTTGTGCAAAAACGCTTTTCAAATATATGAATTTAAATGATAAACTCATAAAGTAAATATCGAAAAACTGCACAGAGTTGAGTACCATCTAGTTTTACAACGCTCGATATGACTTAAAAAGAATTGGTTTGAATAAGCTAAGATGTTTATAAATTAGAGCGAAAGAGAGAGAGAGAGGGGGGGAGGGAGGGAGGGAGGGAGGGAGGGAGAAGATTGGACTTCATGCTGACCTCTAGTATGCTGCATGTGCACAACGTGAATCGTGACGTTATGTATTTGTTTATGAATGGTTCGCAACCTCTATTTATTCTAGAGAGTTCAAATCAATATTATCCAGTTTTTTTTTTTTCCTTTAGGAAAAACCCATATGACCACCGAAGGAAAAACAATAAAGGAAAACTTAAGAGGAGTGGGAGAGACTAAATGTGTAGATAACTTTCTTGAAGAATTTGAATAAGAGCGTGGTACACCGGTTTGCGGCATGACTGTAATATGGTGATGGTGCTAGCAGGAAAAGGAACAGAATGGTGAAGCAGGCGGCGGAGGAAGAAAGAACGTTGGGTTCGGTAGCAAGAGCTACTGAACAGGAGATGATTGAGCTCAGCGATTTCACCTGGGTCATCAGGACATGCAGGGGAATCGATGAGACGTAATCTGTGTAGATGCGCAGGGTAACATCCATGTCCAAGTCGCATTTTAATGATGGTGGTGAGATGACGACGGGCAATTCTGTAGCTAGAGAACCAAGGAGTCGTGGAAAGGTGCGACTGAATGACATTCTGACCTTGGTGAACACCGCTACCATAGCTGACCAGCAAATTCACTTCCTTTGGATAAGAGGGCATGTCGGCATCCGCTACAATGAAGTATTATTCAGTTGTTCTTCCGTTTGAAATCCAGGGAAAGGTGTATCAGCTAGATCAACTTGCAAATGAAATGAGACACGAGGTAACCCGACTTCCTCAGTACCGATGCCAGTACAGTCCAATTGAGTTAATCTGGGCTCAAATTATCTTGAAAACAGAAATAACACATTTAAACTGACTGACAAACAAATGACTTTATTTACGAAGAAGTTGACACGGTAACACAAGAGTGGGAAAACTGTGTGAGATTGCAGATAAACTATAAGGAGATGACCTTTGGAAATAAATAGCACCTGAGGAGGTTTTGGAGCATATCGGCATAAATTTGCAACACCCGGATGATGAAGACACTGACAATGACGAATTGTCTCTTGTCGTAAGTGACATTCACAGCAAATGGACGAGCCATTGACAGCTCCACTGGATTACAAAAATGTGTAATTCATAACTATAGTTATAATTATAGCATTTAACGTTTTACTTGATATACGAAAATCCATGTTCCAGTTGTGATTTCAACAACTGCATTGTTATAAGGGATCGGAAAATTCTGTTTGTGTTCTCTTACGTTTACTGCCAAGGAGACCTGCAAGGACTAAGACAGTGTGTGTATGGCTGTGTTTGTGTGTGTGAGAGAGACAGAGAGAGAGAGAGAGAGAGAGAGAGAGAGAGAGAGAGAGAGAGAGAGAGAGAGAGAGAGAGAGAGAGAGAGAGATGAACAGAGGGAAATATGAGAAGTGTGGAAGTAACCAGGTGGCGACGTTAAACGCGCTAAAGCATCTGATTCGCCGCGGTCCAGAACTCTCCCCATTTGAAAAGCATAATAGTTTAAAATATCATATTGACATAGGTTATTATTTTTGAGTAAATATATAGAAAATAAAAGAAATAATAAGTTGAACATATTAAAGTAATTGTATATAAAATATTTATTAATCATACTATATAGATTTATTTAAGAAGTAAGCATTCACGCATACAATATCTGAAGAAACATTCTCTCCAAATATGATTACGTGGGGCGTGGAAACGAAAACCTGGAATTCGTGGATTCTTTCCAATACATCGGCGTCACCCTATAAAGCACTCCTGATGCAGCATTCTGCAGGCCAGCATGAAGTGCACCTCCAGCTGTTGGACAAGCGTGGGACTATTAGGGATTCCGCTCGTCTCTGTAACCTCTGCATGCGCTGTGGCCTCCTGTGGTTCCTTCATTTCACTCTTTCCTCCTGGCCACGCCGTGGCTCAGTGGTTAGACCGCTTGGCTCTCACCAAGGCGGCCCGGGTTCGATCCCAGGCGACCGCAAAAGTGAGATTTGTGGTGGACAACACGGCGTGGGGCGGGTTTTTCTCCGGGACCTCCAGTTTCCCCCGCCATCTCATTCCACCGGTGCTCCATCTATCTCATGCATCATCAGTGTCACCGCCTGCGGTGCCGTATGTAGTAAAAGCGGGCGTTAAACACTACACATTTCACATTTCACTCTTTCCTCCTGGGGCGTGTTAATCACAATAGATCTATGTAGATCTGTGCGCAGAATTTTCTCAACTGTATAAACATAGTCCTAAATTAAATATTGAAGGACATTTCATTTTTCAAGTTATTAGCATCTGAATGCATTATCTCTAAACCCGTGAAAATTTTAATCCTGACTGACCAAACCACAAAAATATATCTAAAAGATACGTTCGTATCACACAAACAAGTTTGTGGAAAATGCAAAACAAAGTTACAAAATCCGTTTTAAAATAAATGGTTCGACTTTCGCAGATATAACTTCAGAGGTTATTCAAATAACTTACGGGTTATTCTTATTCTGCAAAATAAACATTAAGTAATTGAGGAGAACTTATAGAATTTGATTAGTCCAAAACTGAAGGATATAATTTTTTTGTTTGCTATTTTACACTCCCCGCTTACCTTAAACATAGATACGTCCATCCAAAATGCCAACAATTCTCTCCTAAAAGTATGCAGATAGCAGATAAGATTTAATTTCATACATTTATTTCATAAATAAAACTCAGAAACATTTTGCTTATACTTCAATCCATCAAATCATGAAATTAAGAGACAAATAGTTTAAATCCAATGGTTATATTGAAGTAATTCTCAGTGAGGGGATCTCAATAGGGAAACACTGGATAAAGAAAGAAAGAGCTTGTTAGTAATTATCTAGAAGTTGTTAATTTTTGTTGACAGCAAAATGATCAACATAGCGGGTATTGTGTCCATCATCCTCTTCTACCTGCTCATTCTGGGAGTGGGAATTTGGGCAGGCCGCAAGAAACAGGAAGGCAATGACACGGAGGAAGAAGTCATGTTGGCTGGCAGGAGCATTGGTCTGTTCGTCGGCATCTTTACAATGACTGGTAAGTCATTCCTTCTATCTACTTTCTCAACTATCTATTTGTTTAGGTATATCGATCCTGTAATTGTTTATTTTCTTCATCTCGTAACAACTACATACCTCCAAAGTAATTTCCTGTAAATGAGTGAGGATGATTTCATACATTTTTGGTACCATTAGTGCTTATTTTGACAATCACAAAAGATAATCTTATTTCAGCGCTGAAATTCTGCTATTTTTTTCATTCTCCTTGCTCTGTTGGTACAAAGAATCGTTCAAATGTGAAGCAAATCGGAGAAAGTGGTTTCTGAGCTGATAATGAACTAGACAGTTTTATTTATCCTACCGTGTGCCTATGCCAACTAGAGAAGGTATTGCATTGTAAATTAGTATAAAAACGGTTAAATACAACATTTATATTTCCCAAAAATGTGAAACGATTTTACAGCAAATCAAAATACCATTTACTTGGAAAATTCTTCGTTATTTTTTATTCACTCTGAAAATGTTTAACGATTTTGACTAAAATGATATTTATGTGTGGCATATTGGCTTGATAAATTAGAGTATATCTTGAAATTTGTTTCAAAACCCCGTGAAGTAAATTCTGATTGAGCAAGCTGTAAAATCGTTTCCAGTTAAGTTTTTATATACTGAATTGTAACTAGAAGAGATAGACAAAATTTACTTTAGGAAAAAATGCAGAGATTAGTAAAATAATCGATCTCAGTCCTTTAAGAAGCATTTCAAGTATGTATGAGTCATCTTATGGACATGCTTGAAAGTTTACGATTCTGCTCCCTTCCGCTGTTTTTCTTTCCTCACATGTTGTAACTTAGCAATAGTTCCTCTGATCTATGTTTGAAATCATTCCTAGCCAAACATATATCATGACTCATAAGGAATTTCTGAACATTTTAGCCAGAATGTTAGGAAAGAAAGTTGAACTGTTATTGGAATTATGTATCAGGTTACAAACCATCCAATCCCTCGAACAGTATCTTGGCTTTTTGAGACACCGCTCACTTAATTGTTTGTCCCTAGACACTGTTGTTTACATTGCCATATATTGATATTGTTACATACAGGGTTGTAAGGGGCTAAAAGAAAGGATTTTACTTATATCCCTATATAGCAACTGGGAGCGTAGCTATGGGTCTAGGAGATCAGAATGGCAGAGATTCATGAAATGGGGGGGGGGGGGCAGAAGAAACATTTGAAATCCAACGCAAATTAGTAAATGTATTCTAAGATTAATAGCAACACAACAGAGCACTCCCTGGATCTGGAAGAGATCAGGGGCGTTTTAAAAATATTTAAGTACATAGTGACGTGGTGTAACTATACCTTGCGTGATGTGTTGGTTATACAGCTGAGTTTTGTACGGCTGGCAAGCGATGTTTGGACCGGTCGTACCCCGCTGACGATCTAACTTCCAGAAGCACTTTTAAAATAAACTCTTGTGCAAGTTCATTGAGCAATCTCCTAGCATCAAGTCCACCCATCATGAAGCCCAGCCTAGAAGTCCACCAGAATAATGACCTCTCGTATAATCACCAGCATTAAGTCCTCGCGTGCGCTAACTCAACCAAGCTTAAATAGGGGTCATGCCCAAACGGCAGCTACTAGCCAAATCAGCAGTTCCCACGCTAGCTATTATTTTCCTCACAAATATTGAATCATCTTCTGCAATCACTGTTTACATAATTGAGAACATGTTGAGACCTGTCACTGGCCACCTGTGTATTGTTTCCCTTGATCAGCAGGATGTGTGATTCACCAGTCTAAAGTACATGTTTTGCCAGTCAGCAAAATTTAAGCCTAACCATGAACAAACAGCTTTGCCCTAACTCAAGGCACAGAAAATGAATGTTAAATAACAATTATTATAGTAATTTCTAAGTCTTTTCAGCCTATACACGCAACAATATACTAAGTCTACATAAATTGAAGCCAATTACTTAAGAATTCCTATTCCTGTTTAACTTTAGTAAGAATAGTATAATATATGTTGATAATTATATAATGATATAATATGTAATATATAATAGCATAATAGTATAGCAGTAGAGAAAGACGTGGAATATTCCACATCAGATTTTTTATGTCTTAGTTGACAATGTAACCGATGAATGAATTAAATTGAAGAAGAAACAATTTAATAAGTGGTAAACATTGAGAAGTCAATCAGGAAATTTGATAAACACGTTGAATAATTTTTTGGTTTGACATTTCTTCCTTCCGGAAGCGAAACTCAATTTTCACAGTATTTTCAAGTATTATACCAGCACATTTCTGTGTAAAAATACCGATAAAGTTAAAAATCTGGATAAAAGTATATTTTGTAGAATTAGAATCTTCTCTGGCTTAATTTGGTTTTTAATTTAAAGAGGAGACAAACTTGCTAGATCAATTTAGGCTGGTAGCATCCTATCTATATACGAGCTACGATTTTGTTACTCCTTTATAACGGAATCTAACCTGAAGTAGAGTAGCCGTACTTCCTTAAAGTCCCTGGCAATTGTGGCGATTCCAGTATGCGAGCCGACCAGCCGTCACATGCGCAAACCCGTATGCGCGGAAGCCAGTCAAGACGAGTAAAGTACTACCCGGGACAAATAGCTTGAGCTTTGTTTATCTGCGGTGGTAGTACGAACTAAACATGTTCTAATGATTGGCTATAGGGTGCGTATTGAGTTTGTTAAACTAGTTGTTGTGGTGTGACGTATGAGAAGCGCAGTACAGTGTAGTGTCGTATCACAAAGTAGGTGTCTAATAATAATTTTCAAACATGGAAACTTCAAGAAAAGTCCCCTTGGAGGGTTGTAAACTCCCAAAGCAGAAGGATTATGCCCACCTCGGTAGCTTGGTGGTAGCGTGTCCACCTCACGTTCAAGAGGTCGCGAGTAAAAATATCGTCAGGGTGAGTTACCTGGTTTTCCCTTATCCTGAAAGACGTATGTCGGTAGCTCTAAGCTCAATAGACCCTAGACTCATTTGAGCATCATTTCACCCATTGCATCCATCGTCCGATATGACTTAACGTAGGAGGATGTAAATTACAAAAAAAAAAAAAAAAAAAAAAAAAAAAAAAAAAAAAAAAAGGTCTATATCTTCCTTTGTAAAGGACAGCGGCATGTACGGCTGCGGCAGTACAAAAAGTGAAGCCAAAATAAAAAGAATCGTTAAAGAATTTGAAAAAGCTGGTGTTTCAGATGTAGGAGTTAGAACTGTGTCGTTCGCAGAACGGCGAAGAAATTATTCTCTGCAGTAAATAAGAAAATTAATTTCGTTGTGGATAGAAGACATTCTGGCGAACATAAAAGTAAATGAGAATTAGTTTTAAATATCTAAGAATATACGATACATTTTAAGGAACGCCAGGATATAAATTGCCTCCTTATCACTGCGATTTAAGCCCCAATAAACTGATACGGACTATCATGAAGCAAAAAATAGAAAAAAAAAGTTTGTTCTTTGGCTTTAAATGCATTTAAAGGACAAGCCAGACAGTGTTTAAACGACAACACTGACGAGAATTGGAAAACTGCGTTCACCAAAAATAAATCCATAGAATAAGAATACTGGCATCGAGATGGAAGAAAAACTAGAAAGAAAAGTAATCAATGTGTGTTGTAATAGCAGTGATGAAGGGGAAGCAAATACTTTAGTCAGTTTTATGGATTCTAGAGATGACAAGGCAGCTCTACAGACTGATATCCATCCTTTAGACGACATCGCCTCAGATGGAAACTCTGCAGATACAGCAAATGAAACGGATGTGCAGGAATTGGAATCCTCACATCACAATTAATTACCCTATTTCTGTTTTGCTCCTTAGCGTCTGGCTTCAATAGTGTAGCTATTTTTCCGACATGCAGTTTACCTCTCCTCCCCACATCTAACCAGCCGGGAGGTGTAAACAGATAACAGCGCCTCCAAGACTAAGTATCTTCCTAAACTTCCCGGGTGATATTAATAAAAAACTGCTGTACGGGACCAAGCTCTGTGTGGTTGCCAGATGCAGGTAAGTCAGGACAAGGGGGAAGGGAAGTGAGGCAATGTTTGCATAAACAAAAATTATACGTGTGATTGTTTGTTTCTTACACGAGCAAAGCAGATGATTTGGACAACATCACAGGGGTTCCCCAATTCCCTTAGAGTAGCACACCGTCAAAACTCATACCATTTATACTGAGCTGAATGGAACTTGCTTCTAAGCTTATCTACTTTAAATACAGGGACTTTATGGAAGTACGTCTACTCTAATATCCAATCCCTTGCAGTTTCAATTGAAAAGGAGTGGTGCAGCAATGCTTCCAGAAGTAAGCTTTGGTGGGAATGTGGTTCCTAGTCAAAATCATAGAACAGAAATATACTTTAAATGGTGAATGCACAATATTAGCTAGAAAGTATGACAAAGGGTCATTGTCACATTGTTGTAAGAGAAAACAAAAATACCCTTATCTCCATTTTCTCTCTCATAGGCCCAATTATAGTAAAAAGTTTTACTAATTGGAATGACCTACTAATGTTTACTTCCTTGCATAATTTGGCGTTTAAAAGTTATTGAACAAGAGAACATACAAAAAAGTAAATTTTTATCAATTCAGAGTTTTTTTGGTGTAATTTACGTCCCCCGACGATAAATGAAATGGGTAAAATGATGCTCAAATGAGCTCAGGGTCCATGGAGCTTAGAGTTACCCGACATTCGTCCTTCATTATAAGGGAAACCCCAGAAAAAACTTATTCAGGTAACTCACCCTGACCGAGATTCGAACTCGGGGCCTCTTGACCGTGAGGCAGACACGCTACCACCACTCTACCGAGGCGGGCTTCAGAGTTTTACTTTCTCTACTATACCGAGGGGGATGGCTCAGACGGTTTCGTCTGTGGCCCACATTCGGGAGGTCCGGGTTCGATTCCCGTGGCCGAGCTGTCTGACTCATGGTTTTTGGGAGGTTTTCCCGCGTTGCCAGGCGAAGCTGGGTAGGCTAATTACATGCCCCTATCTTCCTGTCCCTTCACTTCATCTCCATTATCATTTCACATCATCTCTCATCTGGTGGTCTCTTTCGGGGTAGAAGTGTCAGTGGGTGTCTCGGCGGTGCATGACAGGATGATATGCTCTGAGTGAACCACTTCCTCCTCCGTCGTTTTCCCAACCGGCAGCTGGAACCACTTTCGAACCACAATAGGGGGGATGCCCGTTGTCTTGTCTTACCGGGGGAGGCTTCCATCTAGGCAAAATGCAGGGACCCTTCTCTCTGCAATGCCATGACTCCTTGGGATGGCCATCCTCTTTTTTTTCTTTTTTTTTTTTTTTTTTTTGTTACAATCAGGATCACAAAGGGGAAAGTTAGACTGGGAGGGCTGGTTTTACTTTATTTATTCATGTTTGGTTACATTTGGTTGCAACATTTTAGAAAGAATCGGTGTGCGCGCTCGCGCAAAAATTAGCAAGTGAGATCTAGTTGATCATTTAAATCGGTCCACACCTCATGATATCTACGCATTTTGTATCGCTCTGCTCTGAGCCTTTTTTTGAATGCAAATAAATTAGGATAATCTGAACTCAGGCAATAATGGTAGAGAGCGATTGTCAACCACATTTGAGTCCGTGCAGTGTTGCCTTTCTTAATATTCCAGGATAGAATTATTGACACTGTCGTATATTCCGCCCTGCTTCCAACCAGCACGCCGATTTTATGTTTAGTCAATTTCCAGATCTCAGATATGTTTTTGCAGGTGGTAATTCTGTGTATCTGCGTGTCCACTTTTCCACAACCTTTACACCATGGGACTGTTGCTAAATTATGTTTCCATTTCTTTAATTCCGTGGGGATTAGTTCATTCACAAAGAAGTACACGGGCACTTTCCAATCAAGTGGAATACTCACCTCATCCTTCCTTTTAGGGATACCCCACTTAAGGCCATAGGTACAATAGATCAGGACTGGTCGCAGTGCCGAATCCCCTCCGTAGTCATTCTAATCATAATCCTTCTGTACTATGAAATTGCAATAAGTAGAACAAACGCTGTATTCTACCCAAAAATGCTATACTACTGAGCTATTACATAAAATACATGATTCTAATATTAAAAAGTCAGAAGAAAAACTATTGTGTTACATTCACATGACTTTCTCTACTCTTGTACAAACTATTCTTGCAAATTTTT
Organism: Mantis religiosa; assembly: GCA_030765055.1. Classification (NCBI taxonomy): domain Eukaryota; kingdom Metazoa; phylum Arthropoda; class Insecta; order Mantodea; family Mantidae; genus Mantis; species Mantis religiosa. The sequence continues at coordinate 244,327,572 of CM060948.1, forward strand.
CTTATTTTGGGGGGGGGGGGGGCTTTAGGAAATCCCATATGGCCGTCGAAAGGGAAATAATAAAGGAAAACTTAAGATGAGTGGGAGAGACTAAATGTGTAGATCACTTTCTTGAAGAAATTGAATAAGAGCGTGGTATACGGGTTTGCGGCATGACTAATAAGGTGATGGTGCTATGTTCTTACAAACGTGTTTTCCTTCTTCATGTTAATCGATATAAACATTTTCTGAAATTATAAATTTTCTAATTTTGTTGAAGATGAAGGGGAAATATCGTAATACACTAGACTTTAAGCGACGGTCAAATATTTAAGAACTGGTAGCTGTGCGGTGGATCTGAAATTCCATTCTCTTTGCTTGAAATAAAGAAATAAAAACAATGCACTCACATGGTTTCCTTTACTACATTTTCCACAAAATATTCTTAATAACGCTTATTCTCCTATTTCATTCTTTCTCAGATCGACGTGTCTAGAAAAGGCTTTATAATATGTTTTCGAATAGGAGAACTCCGCGGGCTCAAGTGATAGTCAAATCTTTTAAACACCAGTCGCAATGTGATAGTTTTGAGATTCCATTCTCTCTCCATAACTAGGGCACAAAAATGCGAACGACTTCCCATTTGAAGAAAATATACTTGTTTTAAAATATAAAAACAACAATTATCTCGAAAACGTTTTCTCTACAAAAAGTATATACATTGTGTGCTTTACGAGATCTATGTATCTACTGCTCATGATTCGCCAGTTATGCAAAAACCATCCAAAATGAAGGGAACTTTCGAAGTCGTTGTCATAAAATTAAAGACCTACATTTGTCATAAAAATAGCTTAAAATATCGTATTTTAATCAAAATGTTGGAACTATGAGAAAATAAAAAATATCGTACATTTTTTCTTGTAAGCCGTTTTCTGGGGAGAGGGATTTTCTTGGAAATCTTCGTGTCATATCTTAGGAAAATGCTGAATTTATATACCGAGATAGATAGAGTCAACATGAAAAATTCAATACTATGGCTGGGATTTGAACCACGGATCTCCTGGTTTCATTGAGTGAAAGACAGCTTTTGCAACTTAAATCTTTATGTTTTTTTTTTTTCGCAAACAGGCACCCTGTGGGGCAGAAAGCCCAGACACATTAGTTCTGATTTAGAGGTATTTTCTTTAATAAAAGACCTTGCAGCCCAACCTGTAGCAATGGCTGCTTGTGAACTAAAAGTGTTCAAAACTTCTATACCAAAAGTTCATCGGAAATAGGAATTTTAAGTTTTCGTGAAATCTAAAAATGCGTCTGACGATAAACCGTAAGAGAGACAAATTCGTTGTTAAAGTACACAATTAATGTTACAGTTCCTTTTTGTGGAACCTTTATTGCTTTTGAATTTTTTAAATAATCGTACTTTTCTCAAATGGAAAATTGTTATTCTCTACTCTCTCTCTTTCTTGTTCGTCATGCAAAGAGAACGGAATTCCAAAACCATCACATGGCAACAAGGTTTTAAAAGATTTGACAATCGCGTAAGGCTTACCAGTCGATAATTTATTTCACGATTTACGATATCTTACCATGTATATTAGCCCTATTTCACTGGTCATATAGGTGGTATTTTTTTTAACATATTGCCTATAACCAACGTGTTTAACTCATTTGCAGTGAGTGGGGGTATCTGAACGTTAGATCACACATACATGTAGACTCTGAGAGAAAAATTCCCACTCCCTAGCCGGTAATCGAATTAGTGGACTCCTGTCCAGCAGGCGAAAACCCTACCGATTGAGCTAGGGATAGCCTATATTCTCTCCTTTTCATTGTACCTATATCTTTATCTTTTCTGAAAATCTCTATGTCAATTATAATAAAGTAGTTATACTAGGAAATATTTGTATGAATAGTTGCACAAGGAAGGTCACACGTGTGCTACACATAAGATATTTTAGCAATTTTCGCCATTGATTCTCCCTTTGCATATTTGACTATGAAGTTAGTGAAGGAGTTAGCAAATTAGATCAACCAGTTTCATATTACCGTATAGACAAGTTAACTTTATTGCTAAGTGATTGCATAGCCATCAAACAAAGTTTCATTACTTTAGACAAACGATGACCAAACATACTTCTAGCTGATTGATGTCCAATGCCATATCGAAATTGCTTGAAAGGGTGAAGGATCAGAAAATATAATAACTGAAGCGGAGGGTTTGAAAAACTGGACGATGTGTAAATAGAAAGCCAGGTCTGGATTTGACTTGTCTCAAAGGAGGCATTGCTAATCAACAAATGGGCAATCCGCTTCAGGAAGCAATGGACAAACATTGACACTGCACCGCCAGATGTTATCCCTTTTCATTACGTGTGTTCTCTTATAGTAGAACATTTCATTTCCAACCCCTCTCAACCCGATACAGCCGTTCAAACAACTCTTATGCTTGCTAAGGGTGTGAGTGATCAGTCAAAGAGAAGACCGCACTACCTCTGACTATGGTTGGCAGACGTCCGTGTTTTGTGCGAACAGATAATAATTTTAAAACAGCACCCGTGTCCGTAAAAAGCTGTATTTTTTATATTTACATGAGTTATGAGACATCCAGGCTGTTCTTACAAAAGTTTATTTCCTCATTTACTTCATTTTAAGGGGAGAAGATACCTTAAAATGGTGAAAATATAATTTTTTTTCTTATTTTCATAGATTGAAGTGTGTTTTATATGAATATAAATTTGTTTTGCACCAGAAACTTATTTAAAGGGCCTAAAATTGGCTTTAAACCACATACTGCAGAGTAGGTCAAGGCCCCTTTTCTCTCTCTGGCTACTCTTAGAACTTTTTCTGATATTTTATGTTTAGGGATATTTTCTTCTGCAATTTACACTTTCAGCTATTAGCAAACTTACTTGTTCTTGCTCTTTCAATTGTTTATTTTTGGCATCCTATGGTTCTAAACGTGTGTTTTGTTATTGAATGAGGAAAATGGCTAAATCTTCTGCTTAAGTGTTCAGAAGGAGGTGTGGAGGGCCCGGTAGGAAGAGAAAGTCGAATATAAATAACGAAAACTGTTAAAATAGTTCAGGACTTGAAAACTGTACAACACCTAGTGATGATCAAAGTATTAGGTTAGGGGATTCAACTCCACATGTCTGTGTTGTACCAAATAAAAGTACTTCTAGCTCCAATTTTTTTAAAGAAATGGACCAATATCGTGTTACCAAGGCTGACATGGAGGCAGAAGACATCTATAAAAGTGCTAGACAGAAGATAAGGAACAGGAACAGAAGTAGACAAGATCATGACAACACTGTGTAGGGATCAGGAATATTTTAACAGACTATGAGTACTGTAAAACTTAAAACTAATTTTCCCGTAACTTTTGTTTTCGTAAGCCTTATGTACCTTTACATTGAAACTACTTATTCTATAGCAATGAAATGTTCTTAGACTGTTTCCCTGACACATATCTATAAACTGACATTTTTTCAACACTTAGATAAGGAAACTAATATTTTTTTCTTTTCAAGTAACAAAAAAGTATTATTATTAAAACGTTATCACAGTTACATTTTCAATGCTATATACTCACAAAAGTATCGTTTTATTGCCCAATAGTGTAAATATATGTGATAAATGTCATTGCTGTATCATTCATAGTTCAGAAGAGGTACATTGAAAATGTTAAATTTAACATGGTGTAGGTAGAAGGTACCCTCTCCCCTTAAGTGAGATAAATATTTGTAAAATTAGCTGCAGTACATATTTCGTTACAGATTATAGAGAATAGAATGGTCAAAGCCTTAAAAATCCATTAATTCGCGAGAAATAACTGAATTTAAAGGAGCTTTAAAAGAATGACCACGTACTGAACTATTCGAACTATTATTAACTTATCTCTCAGAAACAGCGACTATAGCGAGCAAGTTGTTTGGAATAAATAGTGTGTCCTTTAAAGCTCTGTAAATTATTTTTGTAGTACATTTGTGTCTAATTGCTTGTGGTTTAATAGTTATAAAAGATTGTATAAAGTTTCTTCTGAATTAAGAGTACTTCATAGATTATTTCTAGAAAATTCAAGATATTCATTTAATTGTTCATGTAAACATCTTTACTATTTTGTAATTTGATCAAAATTATTAAACATAATTTTTGAGAAAATAAAAAGTTTCAAAAAAATATTGCATACAAGTGATAATTGCAAGAGATAATTTCTTGAAAATCTTGGGTTTAGTCTTTAAAAACCTTTTCCTTTTTTAGTTATGCACACACACGTGGACCTTTCTAAAAAATACTTTTTTATTTTTACTGAGTTTTCAAATGGATTTTGGTTGAATTTTGGACTGAATGCAATGCATCTTCTATTTATTATAGTTAAATGGTAGAGATGTTTCAAGACATCGTATACAGTTTACTTTTTACAGCCGCCCCAATAAGACCAACTTCTGTTCCGATATGAGGTCCTTGACTTGAGAAATAACTGTCGGTGTTATAAATCGTTGTCCTGCACCGTGGATAGCATAGTGGGTAGACCGTTGTGCTTTAGTTCCTTGCCACGAAATGCTCCCGGGAATCCGGATATAGGACCGGTGCCCACTCATGGACGAGGGATTTGACGAGCTACGATAGGTGGCGAATCCCGGTCTACAAAGCCAACTTTCCGGCCGGGGATCACATCTCCCACCAATATCGGTTGGATGACCGTCCACTGCTGCCTTGCGTATACTTATATACCCTCGTATATAATTACGAGTACGCAACGAAGCACGAATATGCTGCAAATGAAGATTGATAATGTCTGTCCTAAGAAACAAAGCTGGAACTGCCATGTCATCTTATTATTTGAATAAAATGTTAATTCAGCCAATCTAATTATTTATCTATACCTACTTCTATATTGCACATATTAATGTTAATTTGTGATTTTTGAGCTGTTGATATACGATGATATAAATTATCACTATAATCCTAAAACTAAAAAATAAAATAAACTAACATAAAATAAAGGATAACCGAAATAAAAAAGTACTTATAGTCCAAACGCATGTGGCCCGCACTCAGGAGGTCCGGATTCGATTCCCGTGGCCGACCTATCTGACGCAAGGGATTTTTTGAGAGTTTTCCAGAGGTGCCAGGCGAATGTTGGGTAGGTTAATTGCATCCCACGAATTTCCTATCACTCCATTTCATCTCCATTATCATGTCACATCATCTATAATCTGGTAGACTGTTTCAGAGTAGACGTGTTGTCGGGTGTCTCTGCGTTGCATGGCAGGATGATAATGCTCTTGTTAAAACTTCCTTCTCCGGTAGGACGGTCTCTGGTCTCCGAGCTCGTTCCGGTAGGGCCGTTTTCGGACCACAATAGGTGGGATGCCAGTTGTGCTGGCCTGCCGGGGAGTTACCAACTGGTAAACTGTAGGGACTTGCCCTCTGCGCTATCGTGGCTCCCTGGGAAAGCTGCCCTCTGTCTCCGCTCTCCTCTACCTTCCTCCCGGGGGTGCCCCGCTTGGAGGCATAGGTACAACTGACCAAGTTTAGACCTCCGAGCCAAACCCCCTCCTTAGCGTAGTCCAGTCCAGTCGAAACGCCAAAATAATCATAACCAACGTCGTTATGAACGACCACACGCCCAACGAGGTTTAAAGAAAGGTACTGTGATTCCATTTACAGTTCCGAGTTTGGCTACCCTGTGCCCTATAAGAGGCCCCCGTAGAAATATTATCCATATAAAAATTTAAAAGGACCCTTGCTCCAATACGATTTGAAATTCTTGGCCCTAAATTTTCTCTACTCATTTACCACTTTGTGCAGGTATGTTTAGATTCGATTATATTTTTACTGTGCAAATTCCAAAATTTTACAATTTACAACTATAAGCTACATTTATTTGTCTTTGCCTTGTTGGTACCTTGGCTTACATGACACCCTGGTCTTCTGCTCTGCCAGGTAGCTCTTAACCTCCATGCCCCCTTGTTACTTAATTAGCCCAATTTTCCCCCCTCATCTTCCCTTCTTATATTCTTTACATTTCTTGCCCATTTTTCTTTTACTTTCTGTAAGAACTCACCAATACTTCTTACCTTCTTTTCCTCCCTGCCCTTTAACATTTTTATAGCTACTATCCTCTTCTCAAATTTCTCCCATTTTTCCTCCCAAACCTTTTTTCTTCATATTGCAGCATTCCCGCATTCTATTAGATAGTGGTCTATGCTTTCTTCCCCCCACACAATTCACAAATTTCCTTTTCCCTACCTCTTATCCCTCTTAGAAATATTGTTCCTGTTCTCATCCAAGCTAACCCTTCTCTCTCTTGCCTACTGCAGCAATCTACACATGCTTCTCGTTCCCAATTTCGTTTTATTTGCTTGTAAAATTGTAATGATTTCAAATTTTCTAGACTTCCCCAAATTTCCTGTCTTTCTAACGTAGGCTATATTGTGGAATGGTAATGGATAGAATAATTCGAGTGAAGGTCAATACTCTGAATTTTTATTGTAATATTTACATTTAGCGAGTAGCGAAAATATATTCCAAACAAAAAGTTCTATTTAGATATTTTATATTAAATACAAATACAAGTTCTGAGGTCCCTAGAACAAAAGCATCGTAGAAAGGTCCACGCGCACGTACGCGCGCGCGCGTGTGTGTGTGTGAATAGCATAACTCAATGATATGACACGAAGATATATAAGAAAATTCCCCATCGTCAGCTACTGGAAACATTTTCCTTATATTTTATTTTCTCAAAATTGGCTGTAACGATTTTGTTTAAAATACTCTATTCTAAGATTTCTGATGATAACATGTATATGTTCAATTTTTTGTAAATTTCTACTGAATTCTTGTTCATTCTAAATTACTTTTCATAACTATTAAACCATGAAAGGGATAAAATCTTACTGCACAAAGTTGTAGATTTCGTTGAAACAAATTTATGTCAAATAAAATCACTGTTGCATTAAATATTTGCAAACATTCTTTAAGGTTTAAATTTTCAAAATTTTCTTTCTCTATCACGTAAATTGGTTTGAGTTTTCATTTTTTTTTTTTTTTTGCTTTGTTTACGAACTAGGTGCACGTGTTATAATTGTAATGCATCTAAGAATTCTATATCACAATTTTCCCCTAAAATACATGTTTTGAGGCATAAAACACGTGTTTCTCGTTGAAAATGTTGTTTTATTCTTTATTTTCTAAACAGTGGCTACAATAATTTATTTTTTAAAATGCCATCGCTTCTGATAGTAGCATGAAAAATAGAACGTGTCTCTGGAATTTTCATCTTTTTTAACTTGTATAACTTTAAACAGTACAGCGTGCACAAATCCTTACTGTAAATATAACTTAGATATATGTAAAGTACACAAATTATATCATTTATTATTTTTCTAGCATAAGCCATTTCCGATATATTCAATATTTTTTTTTTCGAGTGGTAAGTCGCTCTTGGGATTTTCTGTGATAATGTAAATTGCACAGCGATCACATAAAGAAACACTTTTAAAAGTCTGGCCTTTTGAATTCTTTTTATACCTACAAAGATATATATGAATTAGACATAACGCTTGCATAAGGATAGTTTGTAACATGTAAAACGATGAATTAAATGGTGAAACTGTATGTGATGTGACGATAAAACTGAGTGCAGTAAGATTGTTCTGGATGTGGTGACGAAACTCGTCTCACGCGCTGAACATGTGTAAAACACTTAGAGGGTTTCACAGGGATATCGTTTCTCCCTAATGTTGCGGCGAGTAAAGCAGACCTACTGTCAACAATTGCACCACTTTAATGGCCTTTTACACGCCCAACTTCAGTACATTTCTGATAGCTAAGTGGCTAATGCAATCGTAGTGCTACTATTTACAACTTCAACAGATTCCGAAGGAACGAGATTAACAAAGTTACAAAACTGCAATGAGACATTTCCTGTCTCAACCTTAAACTATCCTGTTGCAAACATATGGAAGGCGAGAAAACGAGACAGAGGTACATAACGGAACGCTCTTAGCTGCTGATTGGTTGGTGGGGATTCATGGGTGTTTATAGAGGCGCTTTCTCCAGTTCGCAGTTTAAGAGCGTTCTGCTACAGTATCTCTGTGCCTCTCTTCCTCGCCTTCAAAATGTTTACAACAGGATCGTTCCAGTTTGTGACAGATACGGCAGGTACCTTACCCGGAGTCCTGCGCCGTGGCATAGTATGTTAGAGCGTTGTGCTTGGGTTCCCTTCGCCCGGGATCGATCCAACCCCGAGAGGTGCGGATTTTAAGTCCCAGGTATAGGACCGCTGCCCACTTAACATCGTCAGGAAATTGAGGAGCTACGCTAGGTAGTGCACCTTGGTCTAGAAAGCCAACTTTCTGGTTGCGGGTGCCGAGATGCTGACCACATCTCCCCGTATCGGTTGGATGATCGCCCACCTCAGCCTTGCATATGTGGGCGTGCGGCTGACAGTCGAGTTCGCAGGCTCAGGCCTACTTTGGGCTGTTACTCCATGGGTTAGGTTTGTTTTTTAACCTTTCCTGAGTCCCGGAACGAGAAAAGACTTGGTGAACTTTTTGATTTCCTCGCTATTGTTCATGGTAATGACGTATCAGATCTGTTTATATTATCTGTATTAAGAATTTCGATTTTATTCATTGAAGCTACGTATAGACATGTTACTGAATAAATCACCACCACAATCAACAAACTTCAATACCTAGTACATGTCAGGGCGTTGAGGAGTATTGACTTTCACTCGCACATCGCTGCATTCGCTTGTTATTTTGTTTATAGAAGAACGAAATACTAGTAACCTGGCGTAAAGTAAGTGACGAAACGCAAATAGATCACTTAGAAGCTATGTGTGTGATATGAAAGGTTAGCCAATTAATTAGTATACGCAAATGTAAATTACCATTGGAGCCACCTGTTTTCTCGCATGACACAGAGATATTCTTTCTCCTTGTTACAATACTCACTCACGTTATATATGATATCTCGCGCGTGCCGATGTATGACACGTTGCTGTGATTGCGCCTGAACAGAGAATATATACACTGTCTCACCGTGTATTTGCGGTAGGCTTGCGTAAACAACTCCGCTGTTACACATACTTTCTGATACGCTCGCATGCTTTGTCGTGTAGTTATCTATCCACTATCGCCACTACAACATGCCAACTCTCTCTCTCTCTCTCTCTCTCTCTCTCTCTCTCTCTCTCTCTCTCTCTCTCTCTCTCTCTCTCTCTCTCTCTCTCTCTCTCTCTCTCTCTCTCTCTCTCTCGCAAAACAATAGCTGCTAGTGTAGAATTTGACTTGGACGGTCTGTGTTGGATTGTTAACTGTGGCTGTGAAATGAAATAGTAAGCTGCGGATAAGAAGCTAGAAATTCTTACAAATGTGGGTTCTAAAAATTTAATGTCCTGCATTCAACTGACTTATTCTTCAATCTTAATAGGGATAAACGTCGTATAATGTTATATTACATATTTACATGCAAGTGCAATGGGAATATGGGAATACAGTAGGCGTAAGCGCTAATAAAGAGTTGGTTGCTATGTGACTGTTTTGACATCACCATTTACATGACTAGTACATAAAAAAGGAGAATAATGGCTTCTATTTCAGAGCAGCAATGTCTTTGTAAACTGAAAGCAATAAAAAGGAACACTTCAAAAATAGTTAACTGCATATTAAAAACAAAACTAAAGATAAATTATGTGTTTTAGCAATATCTACATTTTTCTGTAGTAAGACTTTATGTATCTCAAGTTCACCAATGACGTAGATAAGTCATTCAGAATAAAGACTACTTGAGGGTTCTTTCGCAGAAAATTCGAGATATACGTTTAATTTGACATAAAAATATCTATAATGTCACTTATTTTGATAAATTTTTTTTGAGACATTTTTAAATTAAACTTTTTGAAAAAATGTTCCGTGTAAAGGGTAGTTCCGAATGGGAACTTTTTATTATTTTGGAAATCATGTCACATATTTAAAGAACTTAAATAGTAAGTTTTGTACTTAACCAACTTTTCGTATTTAGTTTCTCCTTTTGTTAGACGCACGCGCGCGTACACACAAGAACAAAGACCATTATCTATTTTTGTTTCAAATCGGGAAAGCCTGTGGAAATACGCATTTCCAGTGATATCTCGCTATCGAACTTTTGAATGGAATACAAAACCTCCCCTACTTGTTCCAAGTACGAGGTAGAGAAGGTAGAAGCTACAGTACACAGAAAAATATGGTTATGGAAAGAGAAGTAAGTAATAAATTTGAAACGAGGTGATGCAAAGGATCAAGCGGACAGCGTGAAATGTGCCTTTAACAATAACAACAACAAATAATAATAATAATAATAATAATAATAATAATGATGATGATGATGATGATGATGATGATGATGATGATGATGATGATGATGATGATGATGATGATGATGATGATGATAATGATAATGATAATGATAATGATAATGATAATGATAATAATAATAATAATAATAATAATAATAATAATAATAATAATAATAATAATAATAATAATAATAATAATAATAATAATAATAATAATAATAATAATAATAATAATAATAATAATAATAATAATAATAATAATAATAATAATAATAATAATAATAATAATAATAATAATAATAATAATAATAATAATAATAATAATAATAATAATAATAATAATAATAATAATAATAATAATAATAATAATAATAATAATAATAATAATAATAATAATAATAATAATAATAATAATAATAATAATAATAATGACAGTAATTACAACAATAATACGGTTTAGCCATGGCACCTTACCGAATCTGTAGCAATTGGACACACGGATTAACCAGCAAAACCGGTTTCAGGTGCTGGGGATTAAGAGAGGCGTAGGAGTGTAAATTACTTATGGTCATTTTTATTATTTTGTTGAAAAACCTGTTTAAAGAGATTCTTATCCAGCTATGCCTACTTAAAGCATACTGTTTCCGGGGCACAATTCCTGGAGGTGATCTCTATTATAACTATTATGCTTTCTTCGTTCTGCTAGAACTCGTCAATGGGTTTTGTGTTTTCTTGGGCCATAATTTAACTTACGTTTATTTACAAGCCGATTCAGAAAGAATTCGTCATATTTCTTCATTATTTAAGTTCATTTTTATAAAACAGAATTTGTCATTAATTTAAGTTATACACATGGCAAGGGTTTTCAGATATTTTCTTCAATCTCTAGTTTTCTCAATATCTTTGGCTATTGGCAATCCTATTGTCAAGTGTAATTGTAGAATTTCTTCGTTTTTACCCCCCAAAGCTGAGTTCTTTTCTGTCGAAAAGGTATCCCCGCTATTCTGCATCATCCTTCAAGGCCTTAACTAACGCGAGTATGTTAGGGTGTGGTCTTTGCACGATTTTATTGAACCGGTGGTTCCAACCTTCGACAGCATTGTTGGCTGTGTGACATTTTCCATGACAGTTCTATAAATCTGTTGGTATTGAAGGATTATCCAGCCACTGTTCCACAAACTAGTAGTACAACAAACTTATTGCTCATTTTCTGGCGAGTTTTCTTGTATAATGAGCCAACCATTGTCAATTTTATTAAGTGGAAGATGAGCCAATACAGAACACATCCTTATATGAAGTCTAATTTCCTCATTTCGAATATAGTCACGTGCCAGTCCTAATCCTTGCACCTTTCTCCAAATACACTGATTGAAATGATAGTTGCAACCAGAAATTTGTACATTTGGAAACACAGCGCCAGGCCCAAAATCTTCAATTATTTCCTTGGGGTTCCAGTCTGGAATCTTCTTTTTAATTGTGTTGAACAGCCTGCTGTAAGTCTCCTTTTTCATATTTAGAAGAAGAGCGTATACCACCTGCATAACATTGGCTTCATGACTTGTACTTCCAAGATCGGCGTGGATGGTATATATTTGGCTATATTGTTTGCTACAGCTTGTGAATGTACCGTCCATAAAAAGGTGTGCTTTTCTTTTAGTGCAATTACTCCTTTAGTGCTTGCAAATACCAGAATCCTTTCTTGTGGCACAGAGAAACGTGCCACCATCGTTCATCTTTAACAGTTCAGATGGTAAAACGATATGTTCAGGACTTTCCGGCCTTCTCTGCAAACCTTGTGATTTTCTGCTAGTTCGGTGTAGGTTAATTTTACACACATTTTGAGAAGGAATTTCAGTCGTCAGTTCATATCCTCGGTTAAATAACGGACTCATTTCTTCCGTATAAGTCACAGATAACGAAGTAATTTCTTCTCTTGCTCTCTTTCTTGCATTACATATGCGCTTCTGAATTTCAGTGACAGCAACGTCCGGCACACAACATGCGATATGTGGCACTTCCTTCAAAACCCCGTTATTACTGCTGATTATTCTTCCTGACAACTTAAACTTGACACTATTTACACATCTCCAAAAAGTAAGGTTTTCCTTGTTAACTCGTCGTACTGTGTATCGATACCCATTGTAAAGTGCAGAAGGTTTACCCTTCTCTGTTTCTGTGAGTTCCATGTCAGCAAACTTATCTTGCCGAGTTACAAACTGAAAGTGCACTCCGCAATGAACGCGGAAAAACAAACACCCCTCTGAAAGTGACATTCACAATTAATCCGGAAATACAACTCCCTCCCCCCTGAAACCTAGATAATTATCTGTGTGCCCAATTGCTAATGTGCTGAACTGCTACACACCCACCTTACCGTTCCCTAAATTGTTTAAGACATTGTCTATTTGGTCGCCTACACTTCGACTTCCTGGTGCGCGTAGCTGATCGAATAGATTGTTGTGGTATAGCAGTGACGCAATCCTGGCGACAGGGTTTTCCTGAATATTAACGTGGCGCTCCTGCTGTGAAAATTGAGCATTTGCAATAACAACCTGGAAACCGTTTACGTTATTGTGGCCAGAGTATGCTACTATGTAACTTATTCAAGATACATGTGTGCAAAACACGCGTTGTCTGCATTCCATTTAATTTACACGTCATTTATGATTCTAACATATTTGAAGTAAAATACGTCAGTATTTTATTGTGCCAGTTAGTACGTTTATATGTTTAAATATTTAGTGAACAGGCAGTTTAAATTTTATAGCAATTATGTTTATGTCCGTCACATTCCATTAATGAACTACGGCTTTCATAGCTTCGCGAAACATGCAGTCAGTGACGGAGTTTGACCCCCGCCTTCCAGGCAGTACTAACCGATAAGTTGCCAATCCCGTTCGGGAACAAAAATGTTCCTTCTAGTTATGAGCTAAAGGTACGGACGAAGGGAGCTGTCCCTGCAACAGGGGCAGAGTACTGCCGGTAGGCTCCTAGCCCTTTGTGCTTTTAGCGTGACCCCTGGGAGAGAGGGATGAAGGGTGACCAGATCCTTGTGACGAGGTCCCGTTCCAATGCATCCTATGCCACCAAAACCAACTCAGAAGTCCCTAACTCCCGGCCTGGACGACGTCAGGAAGCACACCTCCACCGCCCAGCCGCAACTAGCCGAGCACCGTCAACTGTCCTACAACCCTCCCTGAAACAGATTGAAATGACGCAAATGTTAGTTTTGGATAGATAGACTAGCCTACATAGGCTAGTAAGGAAGAACGATTAAGTTTACATCAAATGTTAGTTACATGAAATGGGGGGAACGCCGTCGTATAAGAAGAATTACCCCAGCTCATGGGTCAGAATACCTGGTTACCTGGAATGGAGCCCGGCACCTCCCAAATGAGAGTCACACGCGTTACCATGGCACCACTTCGCTCGGTGTTTTGTAGTTATACAATTGGCTCTTAACTTTATGATGATTCTGAGTAGTATTGTTTTCATGCGCGTGGGTTACCGCGTAACTTTCAACCTGAAGGACCAGGAGTTCTACTTCGTTGGTTTATTATATACTTTTTTAACTAGCGTGTCATATCGGATGATTAATGAAATGGCTGAAATGTTGCTCAAATGAGCCAAGGGTCCATTGAGCTTAGAGTTCCCTACATTCATCTTTCAGGATATGAGAAAACCCTTAAAAATAAAAAAATAAAAACCCAGATTCGAACGCGGGATCTCTTGAATATGAGCCAGACTCGCTACTGCCTACGTTACAGAGGAGGACCTTTCTTCTAGATGAGTTACCTTCTTGGGCCTGTCTAATCTTATTTTCCCGTTATTGGTTCCTCTCTTCTCATAGAGTAAGAAGAAAGAAATTACTAAAAAGCTTGTGAGGGGCGTGGGACTGAGAGATGCGGTAACTTGGAGATTTCGACGAAATGACGAAATACAGTTAGGAATGCGGACAATTGAAGGGTGTAGAACAAGGAAACAAAATAGTGATAATTTGAGAAAAGGTGCCAACCTGAATTTAAAGCAAAGATTTCAAAATTGATAGTGGATGTGGTGAAACTCTTTACATGTACATACACTAGAAGAAATAGAGCTGGGAAAAAGGTTCAGTACAGAGAAGATGCTGGGTGACAGCGATATTTAACCATTTTGTGTACTTAAGATCTTATTATGAAACCTTTATTTATTTTTTCCTATAAAGTCATTTCTTTCTCTTTCTCTACTAGACACACAGTAAGTGGGGGAGGTATTACTTTCCGCCCAAACATTTGACACCGAGATTTCATCTGAAATAGATGTTTTCAGACTTCCTTAAGCTCCCAGAGAATGCATTTTTATAAAAGGTGTGTGTGTGTGTGTGTGTGTGTGTGTGTGTGTGTGTGTGTGTATGTGTGTGTGTGAGTGTGTGTATGTGTGTGTGTGTTTGTTTGTGTGTGTGAACACTAAAGCTCAAAACAGAAAAATCAATTAAATACCTAAGTTTTTATTTATATTTTAAAGATATTTTTATGAACATGGAATGTATATACCACATTTTCAGGGAATGACTAAAATAATCTTCATTCTGAAGGACATTTGCATAACTGATAAATCGTAAGAGTTAGATAAAACCTTATGATACAAAAATGAAGTTCTGTTATAGCACACGATTTATATCACGTAATGTTTGTTTATTGTGAAGTTAACCATTTTTGAGATATTCCTTGTTATTGGTTTGCATTTCCTAATACTTAAATTTTCGTACTGGGCAGTCGTTATTTTTATTCAGTTTTTAGCTACTGGTCA
>CM060948.1:244345186-244395186 GCA_030765055.1 Mantis religiosa
TATCGCAGAGATGACCGAAAATACCAGCTCCGGACAAGCTTCCAATGCTGATGTTAGTGATGTTGAGATTAGTAAAGTTACGATTAAGATTCCGCCGTTCTGGAACGATAGGCCGGAAATCTGGGTTTACCAGGTAGAAGCACAAATCTTAATTAATAAAATAACATCCAAAGAGAGTAAATTCAATTACTTGGTGTCTCAGTTAGACCCAAAATATGTGGAAAATATTTGGGACATTATCAAAGGTAACGACGCAAATAAATATTTCGCGGCAAAGGAAAGACTTCTCAATATTTTTAAGGGAAGTGAAGACAAGAGAATAAGGAGGTTAATGACAGACATTGACTTAGGGAACTTAAAACCAAGCCAGCTGCTGCGTAAAATGCAATGCTTGGCCGGCACAGATATTTAGAACAAAGTTTTAAGGACGCTGTGGTTAGAAAAACTCTCAGAGTGGTGTATGAGTCAACGACCTCATGAGATATAAATACGAAATAAAAATAAAAGAAAGACAGGGGGTGAAAAAGAGCAGAGATAAACAATGATAATAGTCGCTAAGATATAAGTGTAAAAACAGTTTTGTGTAAACGTTGATATGATAAATATATATAATAAATAAATATTGTGGTAATGGTATATTAATGCCAAAAGGCAATAAAATAACGTCATTTATTTCTGACTTGTGCTCATGACACAAAAACGGTACCGCCCTCTTGACCTTCCCCACTTTTAGTCTACACTACAGTGAGGTCGAAACTGCTAGAGGGCTCTTGTATGTATGTGTCCCTACCTTGGGTATTGTTCATCAAGACACTTCAGCCAACAGTTCTGGTTTCGAGACTCTTTAATAACACCATTTTATTGTGCGTTTGCAGTCTGTTTCTAAATATTCGCTTTGTTAGAATAGCAACATCTGAAACGCTATGTTGGCTGTAGAACGTGTGCTCATCACATTAGTGAGCCCGCCATCGTAGCGTGGTGGTAGCATGTCTGCCTCACGTTCAAGAGGTCCCGAGTTCGAATCTCGGTCAGGGTGAGTTACCGGGACAAGGTTTTTCCGGGGTTTTCCCTTATCCTGTAAAGACCCCGGAGTCATTTGAGCATCATTTCACCCATTCTATTCATCGTCCGATATGACTTAACGTTGGAGGACGTAAATTACAAAAAAAGTCACATTAGTGCATGCAATTAATGTAACGGATCATTTGCTGTCTTCCAAGGCGGTGGGATACTGTCAGCCGAGTATTTTCTGTAAAACACTTAACCAAGTCAACCGTCCTCGCTCCCAAACTCCAGTAAACTTGTAATTAACTGTAAACATTCATATACGTGTATTTTAGCTTTGGCCTTTTAACAGAAGTAAGTTATTTTTATGAAATGAAATTGCTAATTTCTGCGTAGTTCTATCAACTAGCTGATTTATTGTTTATCGGATTATTACTTATCATTTTTAAGATATAGAATCAATCCTCGTGGTACATTTTGTGCGTAACTTCCAAATAAAACAGTTTTGAAAAAGTAATAGTCGAGCCTCCTGTGGCATACCATATGACGAGAAATTGTATACTTGATTTTGAACATTATGTCTTTCAACGTATATTACACAACTTCCTTTGTGGTATATGTATATTTGATTCTAATTTCTATAACTGTAATACTAGAAGTGAATTGACTATAGACCTGTTATTTATTGTAACCTTAAATTTCATTATATCTCACTGAAATTGCATACTTCGTTGGTTATGCCAGCGAAGGCCTTTGTGCTTCAAGCCTTATCTAAGAATAGAATTTTTAGTCTTACTTATTATATAGCATCTATAGATTAAAACTGAAATATACTTCCCCCCAATCCCTTTCTAAAAACGTTATTTTATTTAAGGGTTCTCAAAATGTGTATTTTTATTAAATCTTTGTATCGAACTTTTTGTTTGAATACAATACTTCTGCTTACGTTAAGTCCGTATTAGAAACAGAAAAACGCATCTAAGATATTTCAAAACTCTAATAAGCATTTTGTTACACGTATTTTGAAGTGTGTAGTGGAGAATTGTCCAACCTCCATATGCATTGTTGTACTAGAAGGCAGATTTAGAAAATGGGAATATATTAAGATAACTAAATAGCTTTAAACCTTGTTGTGTTGATGGAGTGCTGAGAAATGGTGTTGAAAATATTTGTTGTGGTTACCCTGTAGGGATAATATTTTGTAGATATGTATTTTATAGTATAGTTTTCACTTTGGGTTAACATAAAGTATTATTTTTTATGAAATGGCTAAAATTGTTCTTAGTTTTCTATAAAACTCGACTACTTAGATGTTCGAAAATGTTAGAATATTTATTCTATGGTTTCTATTTATCATCGCTGGATGAAAAAGGATTTGTTAACGCCTGCATACTTCGAGAAGTAAGAGCACAGGACTGAAGTCATCCAAATTTGAAAAATAGTTTAAGATATGATCAGGAATTGTTTGTACATAGATACATTATTTTCATGCAGAATTAAGTGTTCATGTTACCACTTCTGTTTCTACAACCCTGATGTAGAAGAGGTAATGCTTCACGGATGTGATCTGTTACAGCGACATGGGTCGGCGGAGGTTACATCAATGGGACTGCAGAGGCCATCTACACATCGGGACTGGTCTGGTGCCAGGCTCCCTTCGGATATGCCCTCAGTCTTGTCTTTGGTAAGTACTTTCATTTTATGATCATAGCCCTAGCTTCAAAAAGTTCCTGTGAAGTTGGTTAGTAACACTGAAATCAGTTATAATGCGAATTACACATTTCCTTGAAAACATCTGGTCCCATAGCAGAAGCACTGCTGGAAGTCATTTGGAAATTGAAGATTTTACTGAATATGTGATGGTTTTGCTGTTCCAGTATGTTATTGATACATTTTATACGAGTGCTATTCACGTTATTTTGATAACACTACACTAATTTAATAACCTAAATCATTTTCAATCTTCACGTCCCAACCGAAGGAAGCAGTGCTTTGCACCCATCCTTATAAAAAAAGGCATCACAGACAGTGGACACTGATGATACATCATCATCATCATCATCATCATCATCATCATCATCATCATCATCATCATCATCATCATCATCATCATCATCATCATCATCATCATCATCATCATCATCATCATCATCATCATCACGGTATAAGCCTTGTGACCCGTTCCGACTTCAAGGAAATTGATCGGATCATCTCATTCGTGGCCTGCCAACATTTCTTCTACCTGCAGGTTTATACTTGTACTTGTACGGTCTTCGGTCATTCTCTGCACATGATCTTGCCATTTTTGCCTGCATACAATGATTGTTTCATTTAGACTTTGAATTTCCAATTCTCTTCTAATATCCTCGTTTCTTTTCTATGAGTCTATAACTTGCAACCTGTCTCAGAAATTTCATCTCAGCAGCCTCCACTTTCTTCTGTTGTGAGATAGTTAAGACCCAGTTTTCACACCCATAAAGCAGGGTTGGGATCGCCATTATTTTATACAGTTTTAACAAAGTTTGACGATTACAATTTTTAAAAGTTATCCGGCCGTTTCTATTTCCTTGAAGAGATTGAGTAGAGTTAATTGTCCTCTGGATACGGTACCAACGTGAAGCAGACTAAGACTGTTGCTGGGGTTGCCAGCTCATAGACTAACAGTCACGTCTATCATATGTACCATCCCCAAATGAAGGGCTGCTTCTTCCGCCGCCATGAATGCCGCCGTTGAGGTCTTCACCCAGTTACCCCGGGCATGGAACCTCCATATTTATATCCCCTGGAGATAGGGTATCCCAGTATTTAAGCCCCCAGAAACCGGGCTCCTTGTTAATCCACGGGTCCTTATTACCGTAGCTATTCGGACCAACCCACCATTTCTGCTGGGCTCCCCCATCCGCCACCCCGAGGAACGCGCCCGGTAGGGGACATGAAATGAAATTACAATCGGGTAAGGAATCTTAGGAAGAAAGCGCTCCAGCACCAAGCTTAGGATATATCCTTAGCATTTGCTAGTTAATAAGGATTAAGGAAAGATCTGGAAAGAACCTCAGTTAGGGAGGATGTTTCTGAGCGATTTAATTCGCGAAAGAGCCAAACAAGTTACCTTGGGGCATCTCGCTTGGTACTCTGATGCAAATTCGGTCAGATGGCGCGGATGTTTGTGCTCCCCGTAAACCATGTTTGGATGACGGGTAGTTCATCACAACTTCAACAGTGGGATGGGTCTTAAAGGCTGTAACTGATAGGGACTCTCGCTCATCTCAGCGACTTCTTGCCTCCTGTGGCTCCTTCACTTCATCCCTTCTTCCTGATGGGTGATAGTAGAATGCATCTATTTTAAGTCACAGCGTTCAAGGTGTCCCGTTTCGTTTAATAAACTAAGATCTAAGAGATGCTATGAGTTCATTGGTTATGCATTATGCAAAGAGCGCTTAGCGAGAGACAACGACGATTGTTTAAAATCCCACTTTAGATCCCATATTTCCTCTATAAACTATTTTCTGAAACTCTTTGAAGGAGGCGACCAGTGTATCCTAACATGAAGATGTTTCTTCATTTCTAGGAGGTATATTCTTCGCCAATAAGATGCGGCAGCAAGGGTACGTCACCATGCTGGATCCTCTGCAGGACTCATTTGGTTCACGGATGGGCGGCCTGCTCTTCTTGCCAGCACTGTGTGGCGAGGTCTTCTGGGCTGCTGGCATTCTTGCCGCCCTGGGTATGTATGCAACTTAACTCTCTCTCTCCAGCATTCATACCAATAAAAGTATTCTATAGCTTACAAGTAATCATTGGTGATGGAGTAATCTTCGGGTGGGGTGCACAGCTCGAGTAACTTTTTTATATAATTATGAAGGAATGGATAAATTCCTTTAATTTCCTGTAAGTGGAGTATAGGACCTTCTGAACCGCGCAACCTCGAGGCCCATAGGCAATGGGTTTCTGATCAGAGGTTTCTGATCAGAGAGATTCCGGGATGAGTGATCAGCCCAACGCCGGAAGTGAAAGTACGAGAAAGATGAGGTGATAGGAAAGATGATGAAGCAATCGATGAAACTTTGGCGGGGGAAACCGGAGGAAACATATAAGCGCAGAGGATCTATCCAAAAGTCCAAAGACCCTGGCCTCCTACCCGGGAGCGATGGATGACTCCGGGGCTCTTTCCATAGGGCAATCTTAGTTTCCTAAAAAGTGCCCTCGCATCGACAACAACGTGAGGACGGGATGGAAGTGGATACGCCACTTATGCGCGTCAATCCCGCAGGGAAGACTACCGAAAACCTCGGTGGGGCCGTCTGGTGATCTAGCACAACTTCTACTAGCTCTGCAGGCTAGTACCCGGGACTTTTAGGTACGCTCTGCCCCCTCCGGGCGGCTGTAGCCTGGCCGGAGGTACCCGAATTCCAGCTGGTGTCGGGAACACACTGCCCCCTTGAGTCCAACCCAATCCGAACAACTCCCCGACGGGAGGGGCTTGGCAGTTCGACCCGAGGTTCCTCTGGTATCGTCAGAGGTATCACGAGTGCTAAGGGTCCGCAGCGCTCGCACCACAGCAGCTGAAGGGGACGGATTCCCTCCCCTACGGAGACCGGAGGACACAGAGAAAACCCGCTCCAGCGCCATGTTCTCCACCAAAATCTCACTTTGCAGTCATCTGGGATCGAACCCGGGTCGCTTTGGTGAGAGCCAAGCGGTCTAACTACTCAGACATGTCGCGGCCCTTATTTAATTATAAAGTATGCCCTAATGGGATTGCATATTTGTGCAGTAGGTTTTTGTGTGTCCCTTAGGGTTTACCTGCTATGCAAGGCATTTAAAATGAAGAGTGAGTACTTCACACACTATTCCCAGAAAATTTAATTATGCATTTCATTTGTGATGAAAATATCTTAGACATAAGACTTTTTAATTAAAATTGTTAGAGCCATTTTTGAGAAAATCTAAATTCTGTAAAAATGTTCCAAATAACGGGTAGTTTGGAATCGATTATTTCCTTTAAAGGGAGTTAATGTGGCGTTGTCATCTAGCTCTGAGCTATGTTTAAAGTTTAAAATCGACTGCAAAATTTGTGTCTAACACAGAGAAGAAAACGAGTTAATAATTAAAAAAATATGGTGTGCTTAATCAGATACAATAGGGTTGGAAAGAAATTACAGGTAATTTTCTACGCACCTTAAGTACCTGCGTCTTTATAATCCACGTTCCCTGGTTCAATTAGCTCTTAAAATATTTAATCTATTAACGTCCACATTAGTATTATGAAACAACTCGCAGTGACTCATGACTCAAAGCCTCCTATATTATATAGTATTAGTTACAGCTGTTGATTTGGTAGCATTGTGCTATCGGAAATCTAGAGTGAAAATTTGCAAATTCATTAGAAATTTTTATTAATGGTTCATTTAAAATATTAAACACACGTCTTGAAACATATAGACAATAGGCACCACAGACATAGCTATGTATATAATAATTTCGGTTCGAGATTATTTTATGATTGGAGTGTTTTATTTTAGGTGCGACGTTGAGCGTCATTATCGACATGGACCATCGTACCAGCGTCATCCTAAGCTCCTGCATAGCCGTCTTCTATACCCTATTTGGAGGATTATATAGCGTCGCCTATACCGACGTCATTCAGCTGTTTTGTATATTCATCGGTCTGGTGAGTAACACTTTACTTTTTGGTACTGTATGAGTCAAATATAAACCGGAATTTCGTTATAGCGGCTCTGATAGGGAAGGTAATTGTTTATGACCACAAATGGTGGGCGAGAGACGGGGGACCTCTGCCGCACAACAGCAGCAAAATGTTTCGAGTCAGTACGATTGGTACAGGGGTATTTTTTAGACGTCGCGTATGACGTAATGTTGCGCAGTAATTTATGGTTGAGTCCACTTTTTTATTTGGAAGAAAAAGGGGTGTCAGGTTAGTGATCTATCATCTAACCCACTAAGCTTTATCAGCAGTCTACTGGTGAAAGCAGAGATCTTACCCCTACCATTGATTCACATGACGTCACTCGCGCAAATAGGAGCAAGTTTATGCGCCACGTCTAAAATATACATATGTACCGTGGGTTGAAGAGATGGGTTTGTCAGCAACTGGTTGTGAACCCGTCTCTGTACTTTTTAGAGAAGGGAATACAGGTACTACTGCCAATTTGTTAGCAAAAGCTTCTTCAACATCAGGAGATATGTGCAAAAATTATATTATTTCTCTAGTTTAAGTTACTATTTTGCAAATTCCGGTTTATATTTGATTCATTTAATATAAATTATTATTATATTTCTCTTGTGTTTCTCACCTCTCGCGGATATACCCTTAATGTGACTGAATGTTTTACAAGACAAACAATTTAATTTCGATATAAGAAACACTGTAACAAAACTGTAATTTGTTATTTAAAATATATGGTATTATGTCAAAAGCCTTTGAGTAGTCAAAGAATTGCCTGTGAACTGTGTTACTACTTCCAAGATGATTATTCCTTATTATAAATGAAGTAACTGTATAAATCGTACTGTCTCCTGCTCGAAACCAAAGTTGCCTGTCAGACAGTAATTAGTTATTCTCAAAATAATGACATTAATGTCCACTATTAACCGCTCAAAACTTTTGACTGGATTGGTAAAATAGATACAATGTTATAATTATTAACTACCGATTTGTCACGTTTTTTATAAAGAGGAATTAATTTGGCTTCTGGAAGATAATTAGCATGAATAAAACAGTTAAAAAATATGTGCTGAAAGTTTACAGATATAAGTAGCAAGGAACTTCAGAATAATTAATCCATACAAAATTATACACTTGCTATTTTTCATTTTCGTGATGCCAGAATAAACATGATCAACCTTAGCATGAGTTAATTTAAAATCACTGGTAGGTGTAAAGGTTTAAAGTATGTTACAGGGGAGGGTTCGAATGGGCTGACATAGTACGAAAGAGAGTGGGAGAGCAGAGAGATGGGCACTTAAAAGAGGAGAGATAAATAAGGAAGAAAGAGAGAAATATTCTCTTTATAGTGAAGTTTAAGACCGCTGCAGTTCTATAAACTCACATCCGATGTTATGCACCAATTCACTCAATATTCTTGCCAACCTTAGAAATCTTCAAGGACATTTGACACCGAATGTGTGAAGACAGAACGTAATATTAAGATATCAACATCTGTGTGCTAGATGCTTAATATTCATCTATATTTCACTCCTAACTTAACGCAGCTTTTACTCTAGCCTTTGGTTCCCAAAGTCGTTGGTTCAAACCCAATGGAGGGCGATGAATCTTTTCGAGCGTAAGAATCCATAGGAAGAAAAGTAATGCCAGCGCTGCTGTGTCGTTCATTTCCGAAACATAAAAGAACTTTAAGAATGATAAAAAGGACTCGAGTACAATTAAGAGATTTCTTACCCCCTGTATAGAATGGGACACTGAGAATCAAAGCAGTTTAAGGGCGTCCAAAAAGAGATTATTTTGTTTAATTTACACAGCCCTAAACAACAGAAATCAAACAACACGTGTAAACACAGACTGTAGCATATTCAAACCTAACCAGTCTATACATGTTGCCTTGTTTTATTCTAATTTAGACAATTTCTGCAGTATTTCTGTAGATGTTGATGTAATGTAATCATATTCTATGAACGATCCAAACTTGGGCGTTAACTTTTTAAGTGGATTGATGGCTGCACGCATGTAAAGATATACGGGTAGACAAAGGGATTTACACAGACTTTCCAACTGTCCAGCTTTGTACTAAATAATTCAGTGTTCGATGATCCATCACCAGTCCCTCCGCTGGGTGACAGCTGCCTTTCTCGCGCTTTCAATGACCTAATGTAAGACCTAAACAGAGTAGGGGAATCCCCATAAACCATATGCTGGGCAGGGCAGCTTCCGGTCATCCCTCCGATCGATGACCCGGTCACGTGACGTAAGGTCTTGGCTGCAGCAAAAGGAGTACGGCATATCTTGCGATAAGGTTTCCTTATAATCCTGGGATCAACGACAGCGACTGATATAGTCTATGATGGTGTTATATTGCGTAATATTCTGATATTGTACCCTCCTTGGCTATAATCAATGATCTCCAAAAATGTTATTTTATTCAGTTTCGTAATAAACATTTGTTACACTATGTATTTAAATTAACAACTGCCTATGTGAAATTAAAGCTAATAATATGTCATTTCATGTACACAGAGGAGACTGCTTTACCTCCATAATTGAGATATATAGTTAAGGTTCAATTAACATTATTAATACAAATTTACTTATAAAATATTAATTTTGGAAGTTAATGAATACGATTTTCCTTCGCTTGAAGTTTTAAAAGCCCAACTTATTTTTGGTTTACAGTTCCGAACCTGCCTTCAGCTACGCCAGCGTGACGCTTAGCATTTGTAACAATTTTGTAACATTTCAACTTTATCGTTGCCATTTCCTGAAATCGAAAGTGTTAAAAAATTTTCCTCGTCCAGCTAAACGTAACAATTTTGGACTTACAAGAAATTTAGAATGAAAAAAAAAAAATTCTCACTCAATAAGTGAACAAAAGCTAGTTGTCAAATGAATGGAAGTTTAGTTTTATGAAGAGTTAGTACTGCTTTTACCTCTCATGGTAAACTTTTTATACTATAACATTTCTCAGATTGTACGAATATCTCTACCCCATATTTTAGACCTCATAACTTGAACTATAAACAAACACTATCACAAAAAAGTGATGAATTGCACTCAGACGACCTTCTCTACTCATTCTTGTACTATAAATATTCTTACAAACGCTTATTTTTCGATCTACTTCAGGTTAATCGAGATAAACATTTACAGAACTTGTCTTATAACATATTTCCTTGTAGGTACAATGGTAATAGGAGAATGCAGTAGTCCTAAGTAATAGTTAAATGGTTTAAGATCTGGTGGTTATGTAATGACCTTGAACTTTCGTTCTCTTTGCATGACCAGTAGAAAAAAAGAATAACGACTTCTCATTTGAGAGAAGAATAAATAGTTGAAACCTCAAACCACTAACAGGGAATAGTCGGATATAATTAACACGAAAAGGAATTTCACATAAATTGTGTTTTAGCGAAAACCTCTAAGGTTTTCGTAGTTATGCAAAACTCATTTACAATGAAGAGAACTTCAGAGGGTATTCCCAGAAATTTCAAGGTATATATTTAATTTTTTATGAAAATATCATAAACATATAATGTTCTTCAAAATCGTTATAGCAAGTTTTAGAAAATAAAAATATTTAAAAAAATATTCCTGGTAAAGAGTAGTCTGACATGGGGAATTTTCTTGAAAATCGTCGTGTTCGCGCGCGTTTTCTAAATCTAACATTTTAGGGAAGGTTTCAATGTGTCTCACAAGATTAATTTCATTGAAATCTCGATATAAAAATTTTGGGAACAATTTATGTGGGACAGCTGACCTTTCAAGTCACGTGTTCTGTATATGAATGTTCGCGATT
Organism: Mantis religiosa; assembly: GCA_030765055.1. Classification (NCBI taxonomy): domain Eukaryota; kingdom Metazoa; phylum Arthropoda; class Insecta; order Mantodea; family Mantidae; genus Mantis; species Mantis religiosa. The sequence goes on from CM060948.1 coordinate 244,355,680, forward strand.
ATTGCTACTAGACGTCACCAGTGGTCTGCTCCCTATGCATTTTGTTACAGGACTGTGAAGGGGAACCTTGACCGTGATGAAGGATAGATATGGTCTATCATAGCATTGTATACCAATTAACGCTGTACATTCAGTGTGTCAACTTAAGTTGCAATATAATACTTGTCATAACCTTGAGGAAAATCTGCCCTTAAAGTCGTAAAACCCACTTCTATGTCGTAAAGTCGCAAAAAGGTATCCGCTCTCGGGTACTTTACAGGCAAATCGTAAACATTGGCCAGTATACAAATGTAATGAAGTAATGAATATTTAAGCCAGCAAGATGGAAGCAGACCCATAGTGCTGGATTTATAGTCCATTTTATAACTGGACTAACATAGCAGCTTACGGTGACTCGCCAACCCTCCTACTTCATTCAACAACAAATACATTAAATAAACAACGCAAATAATAACAGTACGTAAATCAATAAATAAATCTCATCGGAAGTTCAGAAATTAAAAAAAGAAATATCCAGAATGTCAAGACCATTTGAAGCTATAGAATGACTACATCGAGGACAGCAATAGAACTCAGGGGACAGAAAAAAGAAGAGAGGAAATATGACGTCTAGAACTTCATAATATAAGTACCAAGGTACTCTTTTTAAAACAGTCGCAATTTATAAACTGTTTTAAGCAAATGAGTACATAAATTTAAAATATTGCATTTATCAGCGAAGAAGTAGAGTAACACAAAGTAAACAAAAGAAGACAGGAAATGGATTTCTCAGAGAACACGGAAGGTCAGGATAGAGCTGAAAAGCTTGCCAGCTTCATCTGAACATAATTACTTTGTTGAGACCAGATGGAACTGGAAATTACAGAAAAGCAGCATAACTGAGAAGTTAGCTAAGAATATTAAGAAACGAGAGAAATTAGCTAAGAAAATGAATGAAAATCAAGAAAAAATTGTAGACAGACAGGTTAAATTAGCTAGGGAGATCACTGATAAGCAAAACAAATTAGCCAGTGATCAGAGATACTTTATTTCTATAAAATGCGATTACATCAAAGTATGTCTAAATATCGACCATCTGAGCCACCTGTTGGGGCTCCAGAAAACTGCCTGCAAAAGTGTTTACTCTGTATCAATTCCCACGCATTGTTTGAAAATTGCATCGCTAAATTTTCCACAGGGGTGACTTCTAATGGTAATATGGAAAATAGTGTGTTGCCAATAATTAAATGGGAAGCAACGCGTTCCTTGTTTGCATGGAATAAACGGCCTTGTGCCTTAACGCTCATTGCGATCACATTCAGCATACATCAAGATCGAGGCATAGAATAAATTATTAAATAATAACAATTACTTCGATTTATACAATGTGCTTTAGAATGCGAGTGAAACACACTGTACTAATCATATATGCACTGATTATTTTTTCCTGATAAGTTATTTTTTTATTATTTCCGTTTATTTTCTTGTGTTTTCCTTAGTTTCACACATATTCGCTATACAGATAAGTGCCCAAGGCAGGACTCGAACCCGCGACGTTATTCACAATATACATATTTTATCTAGGATAGGTTTCAAAATAAGCAAGAATTATTTTATTAATAATAACTAAACACTAGTAACACAACTTCACTTATCTTATTTAAATCCGGGGACCGGTTTCAAAGCAAACATCTGCTTTATCCTCAGCCACTCAGCTTGACACTCACCCACTTAGTGAGTGGATAAAGCAGATGTTTGCTTTGAAACCGGTCCCCGGATTTAAATAAGATAAGTGAAGTTGTGTTACTAGTATTTAGTTATTATTAATAACCTAGTTTACTTCACTGTCAGCAGCTTCAGTTTTTTACATAAGCAAGAATTGCTTGGTTACCACATACAGACATTGCATTCAGTATTTTAATACAATAACAAGCTCTAGTGGAGGCGGAGTGGCAATAGTTTTAGTACCCTTAAATGACACTTAGAAACGGTGCACGCAAACAAAATTAAATTTTAAAAAACGCCGAACAGTAAGAACACACGCATTTAGTACAATTTATGTATTTTAACGAGCTTTACGATTTTCTTCATTCGTTTTGGTATATTTGATTTGTTTAATTGTAAAGAATTACATACAATTCAATTATGGACTATTCACAGAAAACAGAATACATTCAATTTTGTGCTGTGTAATATACCCACGCGCATATGGTGCAGTACAAGGATGAAAATGTTTCATAAATTCGCTGAGAATCTCAATTCACATGTAGAACCTTAACTACCATCCCTGTAATATAAATGTATCCCAGAAAACATATAATTTATGATTTACTGAGGCGGAAAGTAAAACGTATTCAATGTTCTGCAGTGGATGTGCATCCCATTCGCATGGCTGAATGACCATGTCCAATCCCTGTCACCGGAGAACGTCGACTGGATCGGCGCAGTGGATAGTAAGGAGATCTTTTTCTACATCGACTACGGTCTTCTGCTCGTATTTGGTGGCATTCCCTGGCAGGTAAGAGCATTTACCAGTATTATATTACAGTTCAGTATAATAGCGAATATGCAGCTACTGATCACCATACATTGTTTATTTTTTCAGGTTTACTTTCAGAGAGTGTTGTCAAGTAAGTCCGCAACTCGAGCCCAGATTCTGTCCTATGTGGCAGCTTTCGGCTGCATCCTCATGGCTATACCACCTGTTCTCATCGGTGCCATCGCCAAGGCCACCCGTAAGTATACTGTGCAAAACCACATTGTTCTACTGTTTTCGTATGTTTTGCTTCAGATGCATACATTTCAGCTAGTTATGTATAAAAACAAATGCTTGGAGAATCAGCATCAGAAGCAATTTTACCAGAGTAGACCGTCTTGCCAAGAGAATTTTCAGCACAATAATTTTGCTACGTGCCCACCTTCATCAGGTTTTACTGCAGGATGTAGATAGGATGGGAGTATTTGAGATGACAATTTTGGATTAGCTTGTTACAATGGACCGGAGGTAGCTTGTTGGTCCCTGACAGCTGCCAGGGTGCAGGATCCCTTACGCACCTCTGTTGAACGTTGGTCTTAAATTTAAATAAGGCCGATGTTATCAAGCTCATCCTACATTACATTTCGCTCACTTTTGCTGCCAATGGAGGTGCACCTAGTGTGCAGCAAGGAATGTAGAAACCCAGTAACACCTAATTGGCGAATTCAGGATCGTAGTCTCCGAAACTCACGAAAACTAGGACGACCCAATGTTGAAGGAGACTGTTCCATAAGAGACACTGTATATAGTCTGTCTATGCTTTAGAAAACTCGTCTCACTCCGCTGGCCTGCTCTGCACTTAAAAGAATTTAGTACACTTAAAGTCATCGCAAGTTTTTTTGTGCAAAATTTGCAGGCTTAGAAGTGAGGGAGGATTAATTGTGAAATAAATTGATAAGATATTCTATCAATATTCTTGTGCACTTGTAAAACTTGTTCTTCTCACAACAATTACGTGACAAAAGGCATCTCCAGGAATTCTAAATTGGAGGATATTCAATACTCCCCGACCTCCAATCGATTTGGAGGAGCAATGATAACTTATGAAAAACGGCCATTGTCTCTGCTTTAGCGGCACGGGGTTTCGTGCAGATTATTGACTTCAAATTGTACGTCAGTGATGTTTGTTAACTCATTGCTCGAGAGCATGCGATTTATCTAATCGCGATGGAGCAAGAAAAGAAGAAAAATGCCGGTTCAAGGCAAAAATCAATCCATGCTTTGGTACGTCACGCGAATTTATGACGAAAAGCGCTGTTGGTATTTTTAGACCCCACGTAAAGCTCAATCGCGTGCAAAAGCAAAGGAAATTTCCTTTCTGAATGATGCATGACTTCTGAGACCAGAATTTATAAATCGGGTTCATAATTTCCATACAGTTATATCGGTAATATGGATTCTCAATTCTGTTGGATACCTCGCTACGTTTTTGTCAACCTGTAGGCTTGGACCACCCCAATGCTACACATACACACATTTAGGAGCAGTTTCTGCACGTTTTGTGCCCATTTCCCTAGATCTCAGCAGAATTTATTATATTTGTCTATTCCAGTCCAGCCCTCATTATTTGTCTCTATGATTGTCTTAAAACAGACCCCAAGAAACAAGCATCAACCACTTAGTGTTGGTATACTCCATTGGAATGCTGGAGCGGTCAGAAATGAGCTCTCTTAATGAATTCCGCTCCGATTCGTGTGAGCAGGTAGGAATGGCTAGTTCAGTGCAGTAACTCGAAGTTGTAGAAGGAAAGGAGAAATACCGGAAGCGCTCAGATGCATAAATATGCATTCATATATCATATCAATAATAGTAGTAATAATAATGATTAATAATATTATCACTAACATTACTATGAAATTTAAAATAATCTGCTTGCTATTTAGTAAGAAAACAAGACAGGTGATTGGCAGTTTCATGTATTAGGTAGACAGGTCAGTCAGAAGTATAGAATTCTCCAAGAAGGAAGAATTGAAGAGATGGAGTTAAGCATGTATGTCAGTATCAGTTTCCCGTAGGGGAGGGGATCCGTCCCCTTCAGCTGATATGGTGAGGGCGCTGCGGACCCCTAGCACTCGTGGTACCTCTGTCGTTACCAGAGGAACCTCGGGCCGAACATTCGAGCCCCTCCCTGATTGGAAGTTGTTCAGATTGGGTTGGACTCGAGGGGGCAGTGGTTGCCGATACCCGTGGAAGATCGGGTACGTCTCCAGACGGGGTTGAGGGAAGCCATATATTCCCGCGTACTAGCCAGCATAGCTAGTAGAAGGTGTGCTAGATCACCAGGCGGCCCTACCGAGGTCTAATCGGAAGCCTTCCTGTTTGCGGTTGGCGCGCGTAAGTGGCGTATCCACTTCCATCCCGCCTTGAGTCCATATGACCAGATGGGGGGGGGGCGTGTTAGTTTCTAGGTCTTGCCCTATGGAAAGCCCCACAGAGGCGCTGGGCGCCCTTTTGGGACAGCTCGGTAACTCCCTGGTCATTAGAGGGGAGGTCAGTCTTCACTTTGTGTGGATTGCCCTGGTAGATACCCTCGAGCTTTTATATATATATATATATATATGTCAGTATCAGTTAAATCCTCTTCGTTCCTATATCAACCACTTTTGTTGTTCAAAGTGTGTGAAATTGAACATTTCGTATATAAGAGTTTAAACAAGTTATTAACGATTTTAAAATTTAATTGAACATAGTTATTAAAAGGATAATAAAATACTAAAGCAAATCCAGTGACATCTAGGGTTAAGTTCTCAAAACGAATAATTGGAGCACCTTCCAAATTTTTGAAATACTATAAGCGGACACGTTGGCATCCAGTGTAATAGAAAATGAACGGTTGAAGGTGCACAGCTCCAAAGCTAACCTTAAGGTGTTATTAAATACCAGTTAGTTGAAGGTCACCTGGCAATGAGATGCAGGAGTGAAATGTGGTTTATTTTCAAATAATGCAACTTATTTCGTAAAATATAAAGGAAAGAGGGGGTAAAATGACCGTGGTGATGGGACAGTTAGGAGTGTAAGTGGTGAAATGTCTATTCAGAATCACCCCATACTGCAATTATAAGAAAAATATTTTATAAAGAAATGATAAGTGCGGTGCGTCGACCCTTTATTATTATTATTATTATTATTATTATTATTATTATTATTATTATTATTATTATTATTATTATTATTATTATTATTATTATTATTATTATTATTATTATTATTATTATTATTATTATTATTATTATTATTATTATTATTATTATTATTATTATTATTATTATTATTATTATTATTATTATTATTATTATTATTATTATTATTATTATTATTATTATTATTATTATTATTATTATTATTATTATTATTATTATTATTATTATTATTATTATTATTATTATTATTATTATTATTATTATTATTATTATTATTATTATTATTATTATTATTATTATTATTATTATTATTATTATTATTATTATTATTATTATTATTATTATTATTATTATTATTATTATTATTATTATTATTATTATTATTATTATTATTATTATTATTATTATTATTATTATTATTATTATTATTATTATTATTATTATTATTATTATTATTATTATTATTATTATTATTATTATTATTATTATTATTATTATTATTATTATTATTATTATTATTATTATCATTATTATTATTATTATCATTATGATCATCATGATCATCATTATTATTATTATTATTATTATTATTATTATTATTATTATTATTATTATTATTATTATTATTATTATTATTATTATTATTATTATTATTATTATTATTATTATGATCATCATTATCATCTTCATCATCATCATCATTATTATTATTATTATTGTTATTATTATTATTATTATTATTATTATTATTATTATTATTATTATTATTATTATGATCATCATCATCATCATCATCATCATCATCATCATCATTATTATTATTATTATTATTATTATTATTATTATTATTATTATTATTATTATTATTATTATTATTATTATTATTATTATTATTATTATTATTATTATTATTATTATTATTATTATTATTATTATTATTATTATTATTATAATTATAATTATTATTATTATTATTGTCATCATCATCATCATTATTAATATTATTAATTCTCCAAGTGAAGTAACCCCATTTTACCAGTAAAGTATGTTAGGGTTCTAGTTTCAAAAACACATAACTACAAAGATCAAAATAACAGAACGTGATAATAATTATAACGTTTTAAAAATTTGGCCAATAAAGTGCTCAAGGGCTGAAGTGCAACATTCTTCAAAGAATATATTAATCAATGGTGTTTGAAGATCTGTGTTACAATATGAAAGATATTGAGTAAGATTATATATCTTTTTGGAATGAAGATCACATCTAAATATTAAGTGTTTAACACTTTATCAACGCTTTCACATTTACAGAAGTATCCATCAGGAGGGTCTATATGGAATCTTCTTTGAAAGTAAGTTTTAAATTTCCCATGTCCGATAGCAAACCTGATCAAAATAAAATTAGCTGGAAAGTTCTTGCAGTTCACACGATCATTAACAGTAGGAAAAAATAAATTTCGAGTGATTTTCCCTTTATCGCTGTTTAACCAAGTGCTGTTCCACATTTCAAAAAATTTATTTTTTCAATGTTTTTTTTTTAATTGTGGCATAAATAGAGTATTTGGTATATTTGTGATTAAAGCTGTTCCAGGTCGATAATTTGTAACCACGTGGTACGAATGTAGCTTCAATCCGAATCCTAGTACTTTATTTTCCCTGGTTTTAGGCTCTTGAATACTAAGAATTGTGAGGCTGTGACTTGAAACATCAATATTTGTATGTAAGCCCGCATTTTGTAAAAAATCACACGTAGATATTAAAGATTTATGTAAATTTTGTTGATAAATTGTTAATTTATCCATAGTTTGGTTTTGACTTTATTGTATCAACATTTTTTTATATGCAGGACACTGTTGATGTTGCAAGATGGGCACTATCTCATTCAGTTAAGCCTCTGTTCATAATTCTGTTATTATGTTGTACACAATTAATACATTTTGTTTCTAATTTTGTCCAGTCTTTAGACTCGACCCCTTTTAGGGTCATGGTCGGCCCAGTTGCTCTCCGCCAGCCATGTCGGTCCTTTGCCCCAGTCCCCAATATGCATGTTGCGTGCGTGCAGCCTGGTTAGTCATTTGATTTTCCAACGATTCCGGGGAGAGGTTGTCAGCCTTGCTCCAACACACCCTGCAATTATGGAGGATCGATGATTTCTTTCAGGGTTGTCTCCCTTGATTCCCATTTAATTTTCGGGATCTCGCGTTTCGCCTTTACATTACTTAGCCGTGTACATTAAGTGTGCGTTTTGCCAAGATGTCATGGCATGGGCGTGCATAAATCAGGTTGGGTAGGAATAAATGGCATTTCCTGTATTTCATAGTGCATTTTCTCCAGCAGAAGATGTTCCCATAGGATCCCCACGACCCCCGGGAAATAACTACAATGAGTAATTTTCATATACACATTAAGAGCTATGCATAATATAGATAGACAATTAACAATTTTACCAGCAAATGAGAAGTCATTAGCCAAGCTCCGTTTTGAGGAAAAATCAATTAATAGTAAGTCAGTGTAATTCGATATTCCGTAGAAGTCAGTCAACAAGAAATGCCCACATTAGAAAAGTCTCAGTTATCTGAAATTCAATACCTTCAGAAATCACAGTACTTGAAGAATGCGTTTATCACAGTTCTGAAAATTACAAAGGGAAAAGAATTCTTAGAATTTAGCAAGTAGATTGTTTACAAACTAACAATTTGTGACTTAAAACTTCACTTATCTTATAAGAAAAGGTGATATTTTTCCTATAAATTGTCCGGGATCGCGATTTCATGTAAAACTTATACACATCTTCAGCCGGAAACAAAGCAGTCGCCATCGTTACGAACGCTAGATGTTGATATGTTCTTGTTAGTATTACCAAAATCTGAAAATAAAGGGCGCTGATAACCGCTGTAGTTGAGCACCCCTATATCCATCATCATCTGAAAATAAAACAAATTTGAAAACAGATTCGACTGCTGGTATTTCAAAATTAATTACGCGATGGCTTTTTTTAATAAATATCTTTTCCCAAACCATTAAATCTATCGGACCATTTAATTGTTTTAATAATTTAACTTCTGGATTTATTTCGTGGTTAAATGAGCAAAAAAAATGACCTGCTACGATCGATTTATAAGTCTGTTTATATTTAATGCTACGAAAATGTTCTTCCGTTATGGTTTCTAAATTACGTTTTGTCTTTCTAATATATACTTTGTCACAATGAAACAATTAAACTGACAACTACCAGATTTTTTATTATTGGGAATTTTATCTTTTTTAGAGAAATGCAATAAATTTTTAATACTACATTTATTTTGAGGAACTAATGTTACACTAAGCTCTTTAAAAGACTTTTGAAAATGTTTATTAACCCAATGATGGTAAGTAAATTTTTTAAAATTATAATCGTCTTTCATTTTTTAAGGGTAGAAATATCATAAAACTTCACTTATATTATAAGAAAAGGTGATATTTTCCCTATAAGATAAGTGAAGTTTTAAGTTAGAAATTGTTATATTTGTAGATATTTGCTTCACTGTTAATAGCTGCATATTTTACGTATTTATTAAGTAGATTGTTTTCAGTTGCGAACATAAGCTTTGAATTGGTAACGTATGATATAGGAAGTTTGGTGGGGTGGCGGGACTTACGTTAGTAAAAGAGTATCTATGTCTAAAATTTTGGCCTTTCGGGCTTTAGAGTCTTACAGAGGTGTATTACTGAGATCAGTTATAACTTATAACTATCGGCAGTTCATAGCGCCTGAAGACCCGTTCAGTTTATACATACATTCTTATCATTTCACTGTCTCGTGGCAACTTAGGCTTCTCTTATTATTACCGAAGTTATATTATACCATAAAGTAATTGACATTTTAGTAATTAGCAGATATAAAACTTCAATAGTTAGTTCACAGTTTAAAATACAGAAACAGTTTAAATCTACATCCTTAAGTAGTTGGAAACTCGCGTCAAACAGTTTATTTATAGTCTCCATTAAATTTATTAGACAATTTAACTGGTGTTACCTATTCCCACACCTATCTGTGCATATCCCTAGAAAGATGCGTAGTTCAGGAAATAATGGCTTGGATTTGTGCAAATCATTGCTTAAGAACAACCTTACGCTTTTTTGTAAGAAAATTACTGGCCATGTTTGGTACTGCTTATCAAGCTAAAGCACATTTGAAGCAATTTTTAGCACATTGACACTAAACAAAAGCCTGCTACGCAGTAGTGTTTCGGATGAACATATTCCATGTGCTCTTCGTTTGTGTTCATCTAGTTTGAAGCCGTGCAATGAAACAGTAATATTTATAAAGAAACCAGCAATAATACCAACGTTGTAAATTGACGGGTTATCATTATGACTACGTCACTATCTCCCAAGGCACATTGTTAGCAAATTCAATGCATTTTTCAGATAAATTGTGACGAGTATTTTAGAGAATACACTACAGAAAGCATTTAATATCTACTCAGTATAAGGTAAATAATTAGCTGTGCATAACAATGATTGTATAACAAAAGAAAGATAATACACTTAGAGAACACATAAACTTATGTTCTATAGAACAGATTTTGTCGGCTTAAATTTTGGCTAAGGTCAGTAATGTAGAAGGATAAAAGTCAATACCAGCATCCTCTCCATGGCACTCGAGGGCGACTCGCCTTTGAGCCCCAAGAGAAGGCCACAAGTTTCGCAGACTATCTAGAGTCTCAATTCGAGCCACGGGAAGACCGGCAAGATGACGAGTTCACCGAACTCGTGGAGGAGGTGGTGGAATACCTCTAGGAAGACCCCCCTCCCCCACGCAATGTGATCCACGTCCCCATTGCCACCCCCAAACAGGTGGCAGCCCAAATCCGTAGCCTCAAACCAAACAAATCCCCGGGGCATGATGGTGTCACGGCACTCATGCTCCGAAATCTTCCCAAAAGAGCTGTGATCCACTTGACGCGGATTTACAATGCATGCCTTTACCTCCGCCACTTCCGAACTTGTTGGAAAGAGGCGAGGGTGGTCTGCATTTTGAAGCCCGGCAAAGATCCACTCTTCCCTTCCAGCTACCGGTCCACAAGTCTTCTCTCAATCGTCTCAAAGGTTTTTGAGCGATTGCTCCTGGCCCGCCTGACTCCTCTCTTCGAGGAAAGGCATCTCCTACCGGATCACAAGTTCGGGTTCCTTCGGGGCCACTCCACGACCCTGCAGCTACTGCGATTGGTGGAAAGAACTGCCCTGGGTTTCCAGGACAACCTCAAAACCATCGCGGTGCTCCTGGACGTGGACAAGGCCTTCGCCTCAACGTGGCACCAGGGACTGTTATACAAGCTCAAGGAAGAACAACTCCCCTCCCCATACCTCACCCTGATCAGTAGTTTCCTTTGGGATCGAACCTTCAAGGTGCGGGTCGAAGGCAAACTCTCCTCCGTCAGACCCATGGCGGCGGGAGTCCCGGAAGGCAGTGTACTGTCGCCGTTACTCTTTGCTGCCTACATGTCTGACTTCCCTACAGAGCCTCACACTGTTCTGTGCCAATATGCCGACGACGTCCTCATCTTGACCCAGAACAAAAACATCCGCTACTGCCTCCCTCCGCTGCAACAGTCACTCCGAGCCATCGGCACGTGGAGTGAAATGTGGAGGATGGCCATCAGCCCACAGAAGAGCTCTGCCCTTCTGCTGGGGAAGGTCCTTCGCTGGCGCCCGGAAGTAGACCTGCGGTTGAGGCAGAGGAGGATCCCTTGGGTCCGATCTGCCAAATACCTGGGTGTCCGACTGGACCGCGGCCTCACATTCACTCCACATGCCCGTGAAAAAATCGGCCTAGGCCATGCAGCGCTTAGGCAGTTGTACCCTATATTCCGTTCGACCATGCCCACTCGCCTGAAACTACGGGTATATCGTGCGATCATCCCGCCCCTGATCCTGTATGGATGCGAGGTCTGGGGATCGGTGGCTCGTACCACCATCCGCAGACTGTAAGCCGTGCAGAACAGGACGCTCAGGATGATCTACGATACCGAACGTATGTTTCCTTCACACATCCTACACACCCATTCTGGCATACCTTACGTTGAGGACGTTGTGCGTGAACGCTCGCGCACATTGTATGCCAGAATTACATCCCATCCCAACCATCTAGTGAACACACTAGGACAATATGACCACCGCGTGCCCAGGAGGAGAAGGAGCTACCGCCTCCCCAAGGACGCCCTTGGGTGGTGAGACCAGCCTCTCATCCCCTCAACACCTCACCCTGTTCCGGCCACACCAGGGCTGGATCTGGCCCGTCGGCTGACCCCCGGCAGCCAGGTCCCCCTGTGTGACCTCGAGGAGAACCATAACCAAAACGGTCCCCAACCACCCGACCTCTCGCTCCTGGCCCCGCCACGCTGGACGGACACTGCAACGCAGGCCGCCCCTAGCGTGGCGATTTAGGGCACTGGCCTCCTACTTGGAAGCTCATCCCGCCGCCAGGAGCACTAGCAGAGGTCGAATCAGGTCCATCAGTTAACAAGGACATCCAAGCTTTGGAGGAAAGACAAACTCTTTAAGACCGCACGGGTAAATCCGCACAGCGGATAGGTACCGTGGCGCTCTACCCACCGTCCGGGAGCACCCAGACGACTTGTTGTCGCTCTTGGCTCTTGGCTTAGTCACATAATGCCAATATGAGCTGTCTAGCATTGTTGTTATGTCCTTCACTCATGTGTCAGTTCAAAAGTGTGCATTTAATTACGTCACAAAAGACGTTCCACCCAATACCCAAGGGACCACTACTGTGGCAGGAAGGAAAGGGGAAGGGATGATTTTAGGGGTAAAGCATTTCACACTTGAGATGCTAATCTTGCAGGCTCTGGTCTAATGAATCAACTATGGAGTCTTCAAACCGTTAACGTCACCAACACCTATATCTATTATGAAATGTAATAGTTTGTGAAGCAATTCCTAAGCACCTCCAAATGAGATAATTTGTGTGCACGCAGCATGGAACGAGACAGACTACCATGGTCCCTGGCCCCTGACGCAGGACGAGACAAGCATGATCCTCCCTATGGTGCTCCAGTACTTGACGCCGGACTATGTGTCCTTCTTTGGATTGGGAGCTGTATCTGCAGCAGTCATGTCCTCAGCAGATTCCAGTGTCCTCTCGGCTAGCTCGATGTTCGCCCGGAACGTCTACAGGCTCATCTTCCGACAGAGGGTGAGTATCTTGCTTCTATATTTTAGGTATTGTAGAGGTGAACCAGGACACCTTCAACAGCCATCTATTTTGCAAAGTGCTCGATTAAAATAACAACTCTCTTATATTGAAAAACGTTACAGAAACAAAATTAAAATTAATGTATTTCCTGAGGCTTTCACAAGTCATGAAGAACAGTAAAATTTTCTTCCGGGCATGTAGGCCGTGGTCTAGTAGGATTTGAGTATCCTGACGTTTCACCAAGGACTGCGCTTGACATCTTCAAGATCACGCCTCTTGAAGATGCTAAGCGCATTCCTTGGCGAAACGTCGGGATACTCAAATCCTACTGGACGGACCAGGGCCTACAAACCAGGAAGAAAATTTTACTGTTCTTCAAAATTAAAATTAATGTTGTAAATTAAGCTAGGTTGGCTATGCACTATATAATGGCAATCGAGAGTCCTTTTATTTTTTGTAATAGTGAATTAAATAGAAAATGTATTACATTCCACTAGAAATTCAGTGACGATATTTCACTGAAAATATCCTGATTTGTAAGGCTCTCAAAACAATTAGAAGAGGTGTGTGGGTGTGTGCGCGCGTGCACACACATGTCTGTGAACATTATAACTAGAAAACGAAAGAAAAAATACAAAACTTGGTATTTACGCTTAGCGTCTTCTAAGGATGCCATTTCGAATATATAAGCATATAAACATTTATTTTCTAAAAATGGTCCCAAAAATTTTGATTAAATTACCATATATTTAGGACATTTCTATGTCAACTTAATTACATAACTTGAATGTTCTGAAATAATGTATGACATTTTCATCCTGAATAAGTTTTGCCTTACTGGTGAACTCCAAGAGATAAGCAAAATCTTAGTACAGAAAAAAAAATCATAAATCTCATTACACTTAGCGTAGAGTACATTTTTGTGTGGAGTTAAGCAATTCTGAGATGTTCTTTGTTATTGGTTTAAATTTCCCATTATCTATACTTTTCTCGCAAGAGAGGTCGTTATTCGCTTTTTCTTTCATTTACCTCCGTGTCATGTAGCGACCAGAACTTAAATGTTTTTACTAACACTTATGCTTACTGTGCTCCATATTTCTTCTACTCGTATCTGTAAAAAAATTTCTACCATTTTTACTCTTACAGGTATTTATCTCAATTAACCTGAAGTAGACAGAAGAATACGCGTTTGTAAGAAAAACCTGTATAAGAGTGAGTAGAGAAAGCTATATGAGTGCAACACCTCAGATTATTTTAAGTGTCTTTAACATCTTGGAGCAATCGGCGGCTTTTAACTATTCTAACAGTTGCTTATTGGCAATAAGTCACTCATTTACAATGGTACTAATATTTGGGTGTTTTTTTGTTTATTACATTAAATTCACACGCACACGCACATTTTCACTCCAAACCTAGGATACGCTGATGCTGTTGGGCTACCGAGTGAATGTATGCTCGTCAGGTGTCTTGTTTTCGTGTTCAAGCAACTGTGACAGCTGCCATCTAGCCGCAACGAGCATGCTCTTATAAAGAGCATGAATTAAGAACAAGTTGATTATTTTGTACACTTCTATCTAACTATAACCTACTTCACCGTCACTGATCCCATTCCTGACCACTGACAGATGAACTCAAATTCAAGTGAAAGTTCACATTTATCAATAAGAAACACTTCTGCCTCGAAAATGTCAATGCTGTATTTTTCGAAATGAATGACTGCTGGTTTAGTCTGATTCACCCTGTAGGTATAAAGTACAGATTATATTATGTTCAAATAATTGTTTATTCCATTGCTAATGTAGAGATATTTCAGGTGTTGTAAAATTATGTTTCTCAATTTCAGCTTTAAACTCATACACGCTAAAAGTATTGGTCAACTCTTGGAGAAGTAATGTCTAGTCCATTAATATAAGTGTAATACATTAGTACTACTCAACCGAACGAAATGGCTCTGTGGTAACGCCTCAGGCTCGCATTCGGGAAGTCCCGGGTGTGATCCCTTGTGGCCGCCTACCATGATCAGGTAGGCCATGATCTAGTTGTGCCTCTGTGTCACCCACTGGAGGCTTGAGCGGATTACCTCGAAAATCTCCCAGCCGGGTTGTCAAACCAGTAAACGTTAGGTTACTCTGCGCATCTCCGCTGCTTACGTTGTCCGTTGTAGTGGCTGCTTTATCTCAGTCCTTCAGGCTGTGTGTACACAAAAGATCCCCTTGCGGCTGGAAGTGCTACAGTATGTCAGGGTTAAGTTGGAACATGACCTACTAATCGCTACCTCGTTCACTGAGAGGGGGGAGTAGAAACGCTGTGTGTAGCAGTCACATTACTATCCGCTACTGTCTAGTCTCAAACAGCGAACTCTATTGTAATCAGTTCTTCGTCACATACTGTGTATTATAGTGACAGTGAAATACGAAAGTACTTATGATGTCTTTAGCCCTGTTTACTTTGTAGCTTTCTTATTGTTCCATGACAAGGGAATCCTGTGTAATCTGATGCAAGGGAAATTGTATGTTTGGTATACAAGTACTTCGCGTTGAAATCCGGTTACCAACAATATCCGCTACAGAAGTCATGGAAAGAACTAATGCAGCCACCGGTGTTTCTAGCACTTCAGTATACAGACTGTTGCAGGAAAAGTTCACCAGGACCCTTTTCTCTAATTTTCATGCTTCTCTCATTTTCATGGCCAGATGTATTGTAGTGTACCCTCTGTTTCCTAACCCACATCAACCTCCACCTCTACGTTGTGTTGGTGTTTATTATAGTTACATTGTCACATTGCTGTCGCAGATGGCGCTGTCTGTGCTTCAGCTATCACACCCATAGGGCTCCTAATTGCCGAGGAAAAATATACAATTTTCAAATTGTAACGGCTGACTTAAGTCTATCTTCCACTTTATCATCAGCTGCCTGGGACGGGATAGGAATAAAGTTTATCCCACACCAAGCTAAGAAGTATCTGCGCACAAGAACGCGCTAAAGTAGCTTACAATCAAAGTTGTATGCAGTGAAGAGAAAATCAGCCGTAGTTAGGCTCCCTTAGCATGGCTTCTATGGGAAGGGAAGTAAAGCCGGTGATTCCTTGTCGTATATTTACAGCATGTACGAGGGTCGGCTGATAAGTTCCAGACCTCACAATACAAAAACACTAATTTGTTTTCTATATTTCTCAACATAATCTGCAGAAAGGCTAATATATTTGTCATATCGGTGTTCTAATTTAATTAAAATCTGTAGTGCAATTTATCATGGTCCTCAAAATAGCTGTTTACTGCATCATTGAAATCTTCGTCCTCCAGGAAATTTTTTGAGTTCGGGAACAGGTTGTAGTGCTAGATCTGGCGAAAAGGGTAGATGTTCAAGCAATTCGAACTTTAATTCGCTCATTTTTCCCATTGCAATGACTGAATGATGGGCTGGAGAAGTGTCATGAAGAAACAAGATTTTTTTTTTCATTGCCAAAAGATATCTTTTTTCTTTTTACCTCATTACTCAAACGTTGCAGTAAGCATGCATAGTAGTCACCAGTGATACTTCTACCCTTTTCCAAGTAATCAGTAAAAGTAATTCCCTATGCATCTCAGAAAATGCTCGCCATAACCTTGTTACCTGACAAAATTGACTTTGCCTATTTTGGAGTTGATTGATTCACCCGGCGCAACCCACTGCTTTGACTGCGATTTAATTTTTAGTATAGTGATGTATCCAAGTTTCAGCCATGGTAACAAGCCGTTCTCAAAAATTCACTGGGATTTTTGCGGTAGAGCTCCAAATTCTTAACAGACACAGTTTTTCCTTGCAACTTTTAATCAGATGTAAACAAACGTGGCACCCATCTTTCACAGGCCTTTTGAAAGCCCAAAACATTACTTAAAATATTACCTGCACGTTCTTTTGATATGTTTACAGCCTCTAGTATATCAAACAACTTTAATCTACAGTCTTCCATTATATAATCCATTACAGATGGATCTTTTTCAATGATCTCTGGAGTTATGACTTCCATAGGGCGTCCAAAGCGAGGCTCATCACTAGTGCTCTTACGTCTTAAACTCTGAAACGCACCTTTAATCACTGTTTACAGAGGGGCAGAGTCTTTCTGTGTACTGTTCAGTTCCTCTTTGATTTCTTTAGGCGTTAAATCTCTCAAAAGGAAGTATTTAATCGCCGCTCGTTTTCCAAATCCTCCATTTTCGTTAAATCTCTACACTTGTCTTGTTTAAAATGCTGTCATTCTGAAACTAAACAAGCTGTTAACATGTAACTATGGATACAAGATAGTCTAGAGTTAAACTATATGATGCTATCTGTTAAACTGACCCAGTGGTGCCATCTCTATGTGTGGCCCGGGACTTATGAGCCAACCCTTGTAAAAGAATCTCAAATATGATAAAGATGCATATGAGCAAAATTAAGCGGACTTTCACGTTGAATATAGAGGACCATAGCAGTTAAAGGCGTCTCTCTTTTGTTTAAAATGAATTTAAGAATGTTCATAAAATAATTTATTGATGTTAATTATATGGAATACAGAACTTTATACGAATATTCTGTAAAGTCATCTTCATTGTTAATGTATTTGGAATAAATTTGTGTAACTCTTAAATAATAAGAGACCACAAATCTTACTGAAAGATGCGCAGACCTGTAAAAATATGAAATTTATTCAAGATACATAGGTAGGTTTAGTTGTGGTATTAACCAGATCATATGCTATCGGTTTGAATTTTCTCATATTTAATCCTATCTTCCCTATGCTTGCAAGTTTTAGCACCGCGATAAGAGATGCGACTCGCATTTGCGAGGTCCCGAGTTCAATTTCGGGCGATCGCTGTGATCCATGGGTTTTTGTGATTTCTTGTGTCGATAGGCGAATGCTGGGGCGGTTCTGTTCTACCACGTTTATTCTGTTCCTTATTTCCTTCATTGCCATCTGGTTCAGGGTTGAGGGACCAAGCAACCATGTTTGGCGTGTTACGGCTGGACGGTGTAGCTGCTCAAAGTTGGCCATTTCCGGGGACAACAATGGGTTAGGAGTTTATGAGTTTGAATGGGCTCCAAATGGAAATGGCACTGTTTCCCGAACCTTGTCGCCCTTCGGTTCTCTCCTCTCATTTTTACTTCCCTTGATCTCAGTTTTTGTTGTTGTTGTAATTCACTCCTCCAACATTTAGTCATATCGGACGATGAATGAAATGGGTGAAATGATGCTCAAATGAGTCCAGGGTCCGTGGAGTTTAGAGTTACCTGACATTTATCTTTCAGGATAAGGGAAAACCCCGGAAAAACCTTATCCAGGTAACTCTCCCTGACCGAGTTTCGAACTCGGGACCTCTTGAACGTGAGGCAGTACCGCAATCATCTGCGCTACCGAGGTGGGCTTGATCTCGGTGACTCAGTTACTCGGCTGCTCTGATGATCCCAAATTCTTGGGTTCAAAGTGTATTTAAAGTTTTTAAGTGTATTTAAAGTGTCAGTTCCATTTCAGTGGATTTAATGGCATGTAAAATAAATCCAGTGGAACGGAATTCTGGCACACCGGCGGCACTGATATGACCTGTCAGTTAACAGATGCCGGCCCTCGTAGCCATGGTCGCTAAAGCGTATGTCTCTAGTGTTCCACCGCGTAGAGGGTCGCGGGTTCGAGTACCGCCTTGGGCGTGGGTGTTTATGTGTAACTAGGAAAACAGGTAAGAAAATAAACGGAAATAATGAAAAATCGGTTAAATAAGAAAAAAAGAAAGAAAAAACAGATCGATAACAAACAAAATATTTAAATTTCTCCCTCTTAGAGGTCACAGTAGAAGAACAAAGGGCTGCGAGTACCGTTGGTACAATATTCCGGTTGCGGTGGCTCCATCCCTTCGTACGTACCTCTTTATCATTAACATTTTTTTTTTTTGTAATTCAAGCCCTCCAACCTTAAGTCATATTGGTCGATGAATGAAATGGGTGAAATGATGCTCAAATGGCTCAGGGTCCATAGAGCTTAGAGTTACGTGACATTTATATTTCAGGATAAGGAAACAAACCGGAAAAAACGTTAACCAGTTAACTTACCCTGACCGATATTCGAACTCGAGAACTCTTGAACATGAGGCAGAAATGCTACAGTGATTACATTTGAGATACGCATAACTAAAATTTCATTAAAATATTTAAAAAATATAAAAGTTATTTGTATCCAAAAATAAGGTTATCTTTAGCTTCAATCGTGTGATGTAATATTTACTTTTCGAGCCTTTTAAAGCATCAACAGGTGACTTTAAGTGGCCAAAAGGATGCGGTCTAATGAGCTGAATTTATTCCAAATGGGTTTTATTCGACTTTAATTTTTCTTGCAGTCTGTACATTAAAATTTCCATAAGATGTTAGTTTTTAACCACCGTGTTAAAATTTTCAACAGAAACTCACGGATACTGAACTTAGAAATTGGCATATCGTTTTTGTCACACTTTTAAATTGCTCAAGATATAATTATTTTGAGCACTAAAGATAAATTGTTATAAAATTGTGTTTAAACATTTAAAAATGTTTTCTGAAAAAAGAACCAGAAAGGTGGAACAGTTTCTATATAACAGTTTAATATTTAGTAATGAGTTACTACGATTAAATTGCAATATTTGCATCGTACTCAAGCCTGATCGATTAGTAAGATTAATGTTTCCTTTTTAAATACCTCTCAAATTTGTCTGGAACTTAAAACACTAACAATTGTGGGTGGAGCGGCATGGAGTAAAAATTTTAAAACATTTGGATAAAAACTGGAAGATTTAGAGATTTCAGTTATGAATACTCTTAACGGGTGTAATAAGTGGGTTCCATGAGCAGCAACTTCACACAGAAAATCTACCGTTCAGAAACATTTTAAGGAAAAAAAAAACTTTTAAAGCTTTTCCATTTTACTGCCAAACACGCAAGGAACTTATTTCTTATTTATGGCCCGATAAGAATAGCTGCGTGTATGGTACGCTAATATGGAAATTACCTCAGTTTAGGCAACAATCTTAATATAGGTTAACAAGAAACATCAGACGAACAAAGCAAGTGAACATGTTCTGGATTAAACGTAGGCATAGAGGGCGATTGTATTCGCATGTTTTGAGTGTAAAGTCTGTCTAGTCAACGGGTGTGCAGCCTGACCCTCCCGCCCACTAATGACCGTCATAAATCTATCTCCACACTTCAGAAATGGAATACTGCCGTTGAGGACCAATAGCAGCCCTGATTTTCTTGAAATGACAGTTGCATGTTTACTCCATGTGCAGTCTCAGTTGCCAAAGTTTCAACTTCCAGTTGATCTGTTTCATTGCGTGCAGATATTCGTTGTGTGTCACAATGTGGAGGCCGTGGGAGAGAAATGCAGTGTTTAATGCAAATGAAGTAGTAGATAACTTTCAGTCAAGTGAAAATAATCAGGGCCGAGTTATGTTACTGGAAAAGTCTCAAAAACCAAAGTTATAACGAGAACTGTTTCTAAGAAAATTCAAGCGCTTGTTTTGAAGACATATAAATATGTGTTGACAAATAATCTTGGTAAGGGGTCGTGCAATGAACCTGATGATAAATTCTGGGTATTCACAGAAATACAGTAAGAAATATTGTGACGAAAGGAATACCAAAGACGCCGATCAAGTCAGAAAACAAAAGGAAACGTTTCTTTAAAGTAGATAATTTTACATGCGATTTTATTCGCCGAGAAATTTATAGATTCCATGCAAAAGGGAGAGCGCCCACCTTAGACGAATTGGTTGCACATTTGCAAGACATTTGCGATTTTCCTTATGGGCACTGCACTTTGCGCGGTCTCCTAAAGGAGCTGGGTTTCAAATACCGCACTTTGAATAAGATAAGGGTTATTATGGAATCCAGTAGAATTGTAGCTTGGCGATATATTTGTCAAAACGAAGGAAGTTTCGCAGTACTATATATGTCAAAACTAAGGAAGTTTCGAAGTAATGGACATAAGATACTTTATTTAGACGAAACCTCGTACGATACTCATGGTGTATTTAGAAAAGTGGCAACCTTGCCGAATGGTCTGGGAGAAGGAGGGCCGAAGTTGTAAAACGATTATGTGTTCGTCAAAGGAGTCGGCCGACGTGCACACGAGTTAACTAAACAGACTTTACCTGTACCCCTCTCCTCCCACCCCACAAGCCTGGTCTGTTGTACTCACGGTGACTCCTTTTACAGATTTTTCTACAAACTATTCTTGCAAAATATTTTTCCGTGTACTTCTGCTGATCCAGATAATCTTTCGTTAAAAATTTACACATTATGTTTTGGAATACACCATATAAACCGAAAGTCAAGTTTTTAAAGGGAATATTTCTAAGTAATGGAAATTCTAACCAATTACAAGGAATACTTCGGAAATAGTTAGCTCTATGATTACACCGGTAAAAAAAAATAGGTATAGAGATGAACCATGGTGGGCCTAACTAATTTGGACTTACTGATTCTGAAAATGCAGTTAGATTTTTGCCATCATCTTCCAATTTTTTGTTATTGAGGTTCTTAAATTCCTATATCTAAAACAGAGGGGTGGTCTACACTTTATACAATATATAACATGCTTAATGCCACAAAACTATTTTACTCTAGTATCCTGGGCTAATGTACATTTTTACAAGAAATATTGCTTATTCATTTGCTCAATGACGATGTTGATGGTGGAGGGTTGAGTCTTTTTGATGACAGCTTCTTCTGTGGGATATATATCCTTCACGCTTCAAAAGACAACAGTAGTCACTTAACATTGAAGCGTTTCATCTACCTTTATAGCGACTTTCCGTTCCAAAATGTCCTGATGGAACCTTTCTCGTGTTCGCCTCTAACTGCTCCCAAATTGTAGGGAAGATATCCAAATGAGAATGAAGGAAAAGCATTTTTAGTGACTTTCTGCATCTAAAACTTTTATAGTTATCTAAAAGAGTTCACACTGATATGTCACTTTATGCTCTTGTATTCCCTAGCAAACCTTCAACTACATCCTTAAAAGAACGCCAGGCTGAAAATTCTGACTTAATTTTCCTTCAAAGTTCTTATCATACATTAAATTCCTAATTTGTGGCTCAATAAAGATTCCCTCTTTCAATTTTGTGTCAACTAAGGAAACACTTCATGTAGATACATGGAACCATTAGCAGTTTTGTCCATTCCCTTGACAAAATTCTTCATAAGGCCGTGCTTAATGTGCAGTGCAGGAAGGAAAACATTTTGAGAATCCACCAAGCAAATGTATGTGTCTGGAGAGTTTAAATACATAATGTAAAATACAATACTGTTACATATTATATTTAAAAAGTATTTCACATTAAAGCTAAGAATTAAAAAGGTCACTGCACTAACTTTTATCACACTCCTTTCAAACACAAAGTACTTCAAAAATATACAGTAAATTCAACTATGTAATATAGCTTGCAAGTCATAGCTTTTAATTCTGACGTGATAGACACTTTCTGATTTCACATTTTATGTCACATTAAAATGCAGAGTTGTGTTTTATATGTACTTTGTATGTACAAAACCACTGTAGACTAGTGTTATTGTTTCTTTCGGATATACTCTATGTTTTAATGACAACTTGGTTTTTGTATATAAGACTTGCTGTACCTCTCATGGGTTACCAAATATAAATACACAATTAATTCAGAAAGAGGACTTTACTGGCTATTACCAGGAAAGACGAGATATAGATTATTTATCAATAAAATATCTTAAAAAGCAGTTTATATCAATTATTAAAATTGTTAGGCCGCACCATGGCTGAGTGTTCAGACCGCTTGGCTCTCACCTAGGCGGCCCGGGTTCGATCCGAGGCGCTCGCAAAGTGGGATTTGTGCTGGACAACACGGCACTGGGGTGGGCTTCCTCCGGGTCCTCCGGTTTCCCCCACCATCATTCCACCAATTGCTCCATCAATCATTCATCTCAGGCGTTGGGCCGACCCCTCAATCCTGATTTCATCTCAGGTCAGCTGCTCCGGATCCGTCGCTCTGAGGGAACTCAAGCGCCTCCTAACGTCAGATTTGACGAGAAAGGGAGGCAAAAATGTTAAAATTGTTAGTACTATTATGATAAAGCAAAAATTTCAAATGTATATAAGGAGCAATTACACAGATTTTGTTGAAAATATTTATGTCGCTCTTTCGGAGAATACTTATTTTAAATACCAAGTTTGCATTTAAGGCAGTTTTTGTTTTTGAGTTTTGCTATTCTCAGACACTCATACAGGCACTTGAAAATGTTTCTAAAAACGCTTGAGGGGGCGAATCAGAGGCCTCAAAACTATATTTTCGGTGAAATCTGGTTCTCCAATTTTCTAGAAATACAATACTTCCTTTACTGTGGTAATAAAGAAATTAAAGGAAGCATTTTAAGAAAAGCTACGCTCGCAGCACAAAATTTGCTCATTTCCAGAATAAATTTTACGTGAAAAGTCTTATTGTTATTTCCAAAAACGGCTCTGGAATATTGATTAAAGTAACACATGCTTCAGTTACCGGGATTAAAAAAAATAAACACATATTCAGTAAATATTTTAGTGATTATGCTGTGAAACCTTTTCATTCTGTTTCAACTTCCTGTTACTGAGAGAGCATATCAGAAGGACCGAAATGTGCTACAGAATAAAAACTGAAAGAAGTCTCGGATGACATTAATACTGGCCAATCTGAGACTTCCATCCTTCTCGCCTTCCCTTCTTCTCTCTCCTTCCTTTTTTTCTTTCTTCCTTCCCCTTTCCTACTCTCCTTCTTTATTGATTTTGGTTTCTCAAATTTGACAGGTAAGTACCCATTAGTAAAAGTTTCCGAAGCACATACTACAGGAAAGGAACTACGCAACTAAGGCCAACTATGTTGCCTACCTGACTCAAGTGTACCAACGCGTTCTTTCGCGCTGATTCGTATAGTGCGACTGGTCATTTTTAGGGTTCCTGCTTTTTAGTTTTTGTACCATGTATGTACTTACACGATAGGTAGAGGAGGTATTGTATTTCACCCGACATTTGGTACCGAGATTCCATATGCGAACTACAGAGTGGTCGGGCAAGTCGGCACACCGACCTCGCCACCCCTATTCTGCACTCTTCCGTTGCCTTGTTTGTGACTGGAGGGCAATAAGGGTAATGTGTGTATAGAAAAGAGGCTCAAAGGACTGTACGTTAGACCACTGATGTGTGCTCTAAATCCTACTTTTTTTTTACCAGGTAAATATAATAGGTAGACATATTGTATTCTAATCAAAAACCCGATACTCAGTTTCCTGGAATACCCTTTTGCAGAAAAAAAGGGTTTATGGTGTTGGTCTTGAGTTTATGGTGCTCACAAACACATGCACACGAAACTTTTTTTTTTTTTTTTTTTTTTTTTTTTTTTCAATTTACGTCCTCCAACATTAAGTTATATCGGACGAGGAATGAAATGGGTGAAATGATGCTCAAATGAGTCCGGGGTCCATGGAGCTTGGAGTTACGCGACATTCGTCTATCAGGATAAGGGGAAACCCCGGAAACCCCCTTATCCATGTAACTCACCCTGACCGAGATTCGAACTCCGGGCCTCTTGAACGTGAGGCAGACACGCTATACCATCTACGCTACCGAAGTGGACTAAGTTTTCTTAGAAGTAGTTTGTTGAAAAATGGGTAGTACTCACGTTGAATGCAACATATTCGATTTTTTGTTCACTGACATCAAAAGGAAGTAAAGCTTATTACAAATAGGTGACAGTTATTTCTACACCTTCTACAGATTAATAAGGATTACTAAGTACATATATTACATTTTGTAATTATTTCGACGTGAATTATCCCTTTATGTACAAATGATGTAATATAAGGGAAATTTTAAGTTAAAATGGAGAGAGACAGAGAGAGAGGGAGAGAGAGAGAAAGAGAGAGAGATGAGCGTACTGAAAGAGGAACTTTTGTTTTCATTGACAGGCATCTGAGATGGAGATCATCTGGGTGATGCGGGTCTCCATATTAGTGGTCGGTGTTCTTGCCACGGTGATGGCACTCACCATTCCTTCTATTTACGGCCTTTGGTATGTATCAAACACTTTCATCTCAAATTTACATATGCACTACTGCTTCAGCACAACTAGAGCATGAGCTAATCACAGTTGAGAGCAATAATTATTGTGTAAATGTGTGTGAAGTGGAAATATTATGCAATCATTTAATCTGAGAAAGTACCTACTACGAAGTGCGTTCAAGTTATAACACCTATTTTTTCAGGACTGGCACCAGATAGGAACTTATGCTTTTTTCCAAATACACGAGGAGTCTTTGTGGATGAGTGACAGAGCTGGCAGCACTGTACAATGCATAGGACTCTAGTAGCAGCGACGAGAGTTAGGACTGTCTTTGATACTTCAAATGGCGACGTTTTCATTGCAAGAACAACGTGTATCATTCGTTTTCTCCTTCTGCGTGATGTGACACCTATTGAAATTCATCGCCAGTTGAGTGAGGCATGTGGTGATGCTACCAAGGTTGTGTCTAATGTGCGTTCCTGGGTGCGACCGTTCAATGAAGGCAGAACATCGTGTGACAGCAAACCAAGACAGTTGCAGACATCGCCTCCAAAATTGACATTTCCGTGGGATTTGTGCACACAATCCTGCATGAAGATCTGAAAATGTTCAATCGGCGATCCTCCAAAACAACGTTCTCCACTCGATGGGTCATGTCGTCAGATCGGTTGGTGCGAGGCCGTGACTGTCTTGGTTTGTTGTCACACGATGTTCTGCCTTCATTGAACTGTCACACCCAGGAACGCACATTAGACACATCCATGGTACCATCACCACATGCCTCACTCAACTGGCGATGAATTTCAATAGGTGTCTCACCACTAAAATGCAGAAAATGAATGATTACACGCTGTTCTATTAATGAAAACGTCGCCATATTACGTATAAAACAGTCCTAACTCTCCTCGCTGCCACTAGAGTTCTATGCACTGTACAGTGCTGCCATCACTGTCACTCATTTACAGAGAGAGTACGTGTATTTAGAAAAACAGAAGTCCTATCTGGTCCCAGTCCTGAAAAAAATAGGAGGTGTTATAACCTAACGCACCTCGTAGTAGATTCTGTGGCCCGCATTCGGGAGGTCCTAGGTTCGATTCCCGAGGCCGAACTTCTTGATCATGGAACTTTTCAGGTGTTTTCCTGAGTCGCTAGGAGAATACCCGAATTTTCTGTTTCTACATTTCATCCTTGTTGGCTAATTCAGTGTTCTAAGTGTACGCGGGAGTTTCAACGGGTATGAGAGGGAATTTACCTATAAATCCTCGTTCTCCAGATCGGGGGATGTTTTCGAGTTCCGCAAATGTAAAAAAGTATTCCATCTAAAGTTAGATATTCAGGTTCTACGGAAGTTATAGGTTCCATTTTTTTAATTTACGTCCTGCAACGTTAAGTCATATCGGACAATGAATGAAATAGGTGAAATGATGTTCAAATGAACCCAGTATCCAAAGAGCTTAGAGTAACCTGACATTCATCTTTTAGGATAAGGGAAAACCCCAGAAGAAAAAACCTTATCCATATAGCTCATCCTGTCCAAGGTTCGAACTCAGGACCTCTTGAACGCTAGGCAGACACGCTACCATCTACGCTACCGAGGCGGGCTATTTAGGTTCCAAGGTTCTCTGAATCAAAATACATTTTTTGCTTTCTTTAACACTAATCTACAGTAAATAAAGGAAGTATTTTATGGAAACAAAAAATTGCGTATGGCAATTGTATTGTAACTGCAGGTTTTGAATTCCACATAATAAAAAGTGCTTTCTGAAACTCAGTCTATATGTTTGTGTGCGAAGAGCATAATTCAGGAAAGCAAAAGTTGGTTAAATGCAAAACGTGGTATAAGTTCTGAACCTTTCAACTCTGGGACAGGAAGATTTTCTGGATCATTTCCCAACCTCAAATTGTCCTTTATGTGAAGACATTTTTGTTACTTTTTATTTTGTTATTTTATTTATATTTTATTCTCAAAATGTCTATAATTCTGTTGATTAAAGTAATATATGCTTAAGATAATTGCAAGACAAATAATATATATATATATATATTAAATTTTATCTTTATGCTGAATGACTTTATATATAACTGGTAAAACTAAAAAATATACAGAAAGTCTTACTAAAAGTAGACCTCTTTAAAGCATACATTTATATAATATAAAAGTTTTTGTGGCCTTAAAAATTTCGGAAATCATTGGTTTGTATCCCCAATTGCTATCTAATCAACTTTTCTCATGCTTATGTAAAAGAAATGGAATTTTAAAATGTTCACATAGCGATCTTCTTTTTAAAACCCCTATATCAGGTTTTTCTTTGCTGTAATTTTACGTCCTCCAACGTTAAGACATATCGGACGAGCCCTGTATTCGTTTTATACCAAACGAAACCTATAAAATGTAAATGTATCTCAGTTAACCAGAAGTAGAGAGCAGAATCAACTTTTGCCAGAATAGATTGTGGAAATTAAAAATGTAAAGCATCAGATTTTTCGTTGTTATTCATTTCCAAATTAGACCTATGATGTTTACTGCGAAACAAATTATTATTGCTATATTTTTAAAAATTCCGTCTTATAATGCCAGAGAAGGCAGCTAGTGTCACCAGAAGATCTTTTAGATGGGGTTGTAAATTAGTGTTAAGTGGGAGAATGACAACAATCAGGTAAGTGATATTTAACGAAAAGGTTAATTTTGTACAAGTCAAAAGGAGTTCTCTTTTGGAGTGGTAATGGTGAGTGATATTAATAATTTAATACTTGCAATGTCATTAATAATCATAAGAATTAGAAGATAATTCAACTTACAATAACATTTATACTGAAACTTTCTTATAAATGTTTTCTAAATTAAGATTTTATCACTCTTTGTTCTCTTTGCTGTTTAGTAACACTGCATGAAACGTCTTGTTTTGTTCTCAGCTTCACAGCAATTTGTTAACTGATATTATCTATGATAATGATTGCACAGTTTTGATATTCTCAAACCTTGTTATTGGTCACAAGAAATATGTCATACACATGTGGAGAGTGTGGTACACACATAATTTTCTCTATTTCTGTACAAAAGATACTTACAAACGATTATTCCTCTATCATCTTCTTGTTAATCAAGATAAACATTTGCTAATTTTCTTCTAAGTGCAAAGGGAATATGGGATAACAGTACAACGAAAATTCGGATAAATACCAAACTTGGTATTTAAGTTGAGCATCTTCCAAGGATGCGACACGAACATTTTCAAGAAAATTCCACCACTCCAGATTATTCTTTACATAGAAAGTTGTTCGGAAATCTTGATTTTCTCAACAATCACTGTAAATATTTATATGTAAAAATTCTGCTTGATTTTTAAACTCAAATAATCTTAAATGCAACACTAATAAAACTAAAATAATGCAGTTCTTCTAAGGAAATAAATTCCCACAAGGAAATTTTCATCTTCGGATTGAAAAGAGTGTTGTTGCAGAAGTATATGATTATAAATTTATAGGAATTCATGTGGAGTGTAGAAAAATGTGGAATAAACATTGTCACCGATCGCATTGTTGTGTTGGAGCCGCGATAAGTCAGAGCCGGGCGCATGGGCAGGAAAGAAAGAGACAGAGAGTGGCGCGCGGGCAGGAGAACTGGACGCCTGCCAAGAGAGAGAAACAAACAGAGAGAGGCTCTGGAATTTTCCGCCTTTCTGTTGCCGTCGCGATTGTAGCCCCAGAAGGTGTTTGAGCGGCAGTCAGTTGTGTTGTAGTTGTGTGAGTTGTGTAATGGTTATTGGGACAGTGGACATTTGAAGTGTACCGAAGTGATTTCTTTTGTTTGTTTACGTGCAGCGGAGCAGCGAGTCGACCTTGAAGACAATTGATTGTCAATAACACATCTTTATGCTGCTGCAAGGGTTGTACAAAGTTTCTGTTTACTGCAATAAAGAGTGTTTCAAAGTTCTGCAAACCAGACTTTTTATTATACCAACCCACGATGTCACAATGTAGACATTTTGTGTAAATCAGTTTATCTATTACGATATTTTAAACCATTATTAGAAGAAAAGTACCTACAGCTAATATATTATGGGGTTACTGATATCCACATATGTTGCATATATTTGTGATCGCTGCTGCAGTACATATGGAAAAAATATTTGTTCTGAAGAAAAACTGTATAAGACTGATGTATAATTTCACATCAAGAGAATCTTGCAAGGAGATATTTATTCAAAATAACATGTTAACAGATACTCTCTGTATGAATATCGTATGATTTTGCTCACTAATAATAAACAGTTAACCAAAAATAATTAGGTACACTCTTATAATAGATTGCCATAAATCTACAAATGTTAAAAAAGTATCTGACAAAGCTCTCAATGTGATGGGAGTTAAACTATATAATAATGCAATGCCTAAAGTGTTAAATGGCAGAATATTTAAACATCATCTAAAAAGTCCTTATATTCAATTGTAAATAATTATTAATTATAGTGTATTTTATATGATTAGAGCATTGAATATAACTATATGTATTTAATCTGTACTGACGAAGTCAAAATTCTGTAAATATCTAAGACTAATACAATTTCAATTTGAATATTACTGCATAAAAACTGTCTGTCTCTTTAAAACATAGAGTTTATGTCAAATATGTATCTTTTTTAATCAGGCATTTCCGAGATATTCCTTGTTATTTATATGATTTGTCCAGTGCTTATACTTCTCTCGTATGAAAAAGCGTTATTCGTTTCTTTATCTCTTGTTCATGCAAAGGCAACTAGCTCCTTCTTCTTATCACCTACTGAATTCTCTTACACCTACAAGAAAATCAGCAATAAGGTAATTTTTTTTAGTTAATTGATGGAAATTAATCATTTCTCCACACTAGCCGTATATAGGCTAAGATATTTGATGGATAGAGTCAACATGAAAAATTCAATGCCATGGCCGGGATTTGAACCACGGATCTCGTGGTTTCCGTCCAGTCTCTCTTAGCCTTTGAGCTACCATGGCCAACGTACCGTCCTGACATTAAATTCTCCAGTTGACTCGTATATTTCCCCGGTGGACCACTAGGGGCTCTCGCATCCGAGATACGCCGTTTGTGGCGACTTACTATTGTAAGTACTTAAGTCCCAGGCTTCATCATTTAACTCTTATTATTTTAGTTAATTGATGGAAATTAATCATTTCTCCACACTAGCCGTATATAGGCTAAGATATTTGATGAAAAATTCAATGCCATGGCCGGGATTTGAACCACGGATCTCCTGGTTTCCGTCCAGTCGCTCTTAACCATTGAGCTACCATGGCCAACGTATCGTCCTGCCATTAAATTCTGCAGACATTTATCACGATTGATATGAAGTAGAGTAATAAGCGTTTTTAAGAAAAATGTATACGAAAATAGAGAGCGCCATTGTAGTGTACATCTCAGAATTGTTTCTGCTACACTAACTGGTAGACGCTGCAATGAAGGTTACGAGTAAAAGAACAAAATTAACATAAAACATTGCCACAACCACTTAAGCAGTATTAGCCAGATGCTGAAAACAAAACACATAGTCCACCGCAAAGGGACATTTGAGATATGTGTTGGACAACACGGCGCTGGGGCGGGTTTTCTCTGATTTCTCCCGCCATTCTCGTTCCACCGGAGCTCCATCTCCATCTCACTTATCATCAGTGTCACCGCTTGCGGTGCCGCATGTAGTGGCGGGCGTTAAATCACACCTCTACATCACACTAGCGGTATCTAATGTTAAACTGAATTACTCGTTAGTGGATCGCCTGTCAATAGATGGCAGTATAACAATTATTTGTGCATCGTTTCAGAAAATAAACAAAATACATCAATATTATTTAGGGAGAAACACACATATATTACATGAGAGTAAAACAAAAATAATTTATTTAAATATGTAACGGGCATAATTGAAAATTGTTTATTTTCGTTATAAAAATGGACAAAACATGTGCTTTAATGTATGCTTTGGGATATAAAATCTGAAGCGTAGCTTGGATTTACATGAGATATGATGACAGTTCACCAAGGTGAACAATTGTATGAAATAATTATATTAACACTTTTGCATCCAAATATAAGCTCGTCATGATTAGCATCTTTACTTCATGGTCTAGGCACTTTGCCTTCACAATTAAAATCATCACTTTCTTGGTTTTGGCACATCTCTTTGTCTTAGAGGATTATGAATGAATTAGAAATGCGCACATTTGTGCATAATTGATTTGTTAAGTTAGTTTTTCTTGCTATATTCCACAATTGATTTCTGTCTTTTCGCACAGCTAGTGCATTCCTTGTTACACAGTTCACACACGCACTTCTCAATTGGAGCGTGAAAACTTTTGGTCATACATATGATGGGAACCAGTTACTGCGCATCTAGTCACCATGTGTTTGAGCTCATAGTTTGCCGAGGTCCATGCTCTGATCATCATGGCCTCAGTACTGTAAAAGTCTTCCCATATGCTTCCTCTCTTCTTATTTATCTCGTTGTTGTGTTGTTCTGCAGCTTTTGTAGATGGCAGTTCTAGCCTGGCTTTGAAGTCCTCTATGTAACATTGCTCTTTTGCTAGTTCATAATCCAGCGTATTGGCATCCATTTTGACACACATAGGACACGCTTAAGGAAACTTACTTTACTCGTTCTATTCTTGTTAAATCCGTTGCTGTCTTAGAGGTCTATACTTATT
This sequence comes from Mantis religiosa, assembly GCA_030765055.1. Lineage (NCBI taxonomy): Eukaryota > Metazoa > Arthropoda > Insecta > Mantodea > Mantidae > Mantis > Mantis religiosa. The sequence goes on from CM060948.1 coordinate 244,387,270, forward strand.
TACAATGACTGGAAAGGTAAAATATGTTATTGGGATTTACACACGCACAACCTTCAACTTCCTTTATTCTTTAGCTGCAGAGCTCTAGCATTCACATATCTGTCCACATAGTGTGCTTTCACACGTCTCTATTGGTTCATGATGTGATGTGACACATGTGTAAAAGCCAAGTACTGCCAGTGTTGTAAGCACGTGCCCCATCTCGAATTTGGATGTCCTCCATGTCCGGTCCATTATACCCCTTGTGGTGGGATATTTCTTCTCCTGTGTTCAGTGATTTTTAGTAGCTTTTCCGAGGCTCTGGTGTTTGGTATATGCAAGAAATGTTCTAGGTCTTTAATCAGGAATATTTTCGTGTGAGGAGGTAGTCAATTTTGGATCTGGTAGTTTTTGACACCCCAATAGTTCTTTTGATTTGTAACTTTTTTATTCTTTCTATTACGGATACATTCTTTTCGGCAAGGTGTAGACATACGATTTCTATTCCATACGCATGATTTTGTCCTGAATAGCACCGTTCTGTCTCAAAGGTGAGGATTCTGATCTGGCTTATTTCATGCATCCATCTTATAGTTTGTGTTGCTTTTTCTGTTACATGGTTTATGTAAAATTTGACAATTATCTAAAAATGATTTCTATTTATTTAAAATTTGCTCCAAATAATAAATGAAGTGTTTCATTTGACACAACTGAATGTGCGCACGAAACTGCAAACGGAGCAGTAATCGGTGATTGTTGTATTTGGTCCTGCGTTGCGCTAAAATTATGTAAGGAATTTGTATCACAGGTATAGTCACGGAATTTCCATATAGTCCTGAAGTGGAATTGACGACCGTAAAATGTAATTATTAAGTAATCGATTAGTTAAATACACTCATTACACAGATATTCATTGTTCAGTTTACTCTTAATGTGTATCATTGGGCTGTGTTAAGTTGTGTTGCCTGAAAGGTAACCATACTTTTCAACATTGCTCTAGCGTGCCGAAGCATAATTGCGAGTTGACTAATTGTTTTTAGTTGAAACTACCTGACCTGGCAAATTTCGCACCGCCAATAATGGTTGCCTGAACTTATCTGTATAAATAAACAAATGCAGATTAGTAAGTTATTTATTCTGCAATTGGGAATGCAGTTTAAATACGATACAGTTACAATTAAGTTAATAAATTTAAAACTTTCTGATAAACAATATTTTTGTCTTTTTTGTAGTGCGTAAATATATAAGATGAAGGTTTTCCGACACGCGGACATGCGACGTATAATTGTCCGTGAGAGAAACAGGGAAACTGCAAGTTGATTCCGCAAACTTCCAACCACTGTCTCTGGCGATTTAGTTATGGTTATCGCAAGGGCCAAACGCACAGGAAGTTAATTTTGTGTGTAATCTTCGAAAGGTATATCATCATGATACATAAAAACATCAGTCTTGATAACAAACGATAAACGTTATTTAATAAAATATGATAAGTGAAATAGCTTCGAAGACTTTGGTAAGGAGTGGAATATCTTTCTACTTTGTAATGCTTTTATCTGTCCAAAATAAAAGAAGGTGTGTGTGCTCCGTGAAAGTTTGCGTGTGTGCGTTTATACTTAGTTAATAACCCGGTCCATTATCACTTCAGGTTTCTTTTCTCAGCTTTTAAACCTTCCTTGAAACTATACAAATATTTTAAAACCAAAATTAGGCAAATCGGTTCAGCCGTTCTCGAGTTTTTGCGAAACTAACAAACAATTCATATGTATACATAAATTATGACAAAACATATTCATGTAAAATCCAATCTTGTTATTCAGTTTTTATAGCATTCCTTTACTCCGATTTGCCGTACCATTTTGCTGTTGTTGCTAACCAAATCGTAACAAATGGTTTCAATATGAAGTACCAATTATTTGCAGTATTCCAATGCAGTGCGAGTAAGAAAAGTTCAATATTAAGTGGTAAAACTCTAAATAGCTTTTTTATTTTATTGTTAAATGTATATCCGGACTAATCAGGTGAATAATATTAGAAAGAAAGCTCGTGAGCATATTCATGTACTTTGATGAGTTTATAGAACTTGAACAACAGCGACAATTCACACAAAATTATCGGAAAAGCATTTCTGTTTTTATCCTAAGTGTTTCCACATTGTTTGTCTCATACATTCCAAACACTTGTGTGGCTTTACTTTGAACTCAAACTAAATAATTAACTTTATGGATATTTTTAGCTGCACAACTGCAACTCCATGGAATTAATCTACCGTGCACACCTTAGATGCGATATCGGTCTAATTATAAAATGGACTATACCTTAGGAGTTGAATTAATCGCCGAATCTTACTATGGACGTAATAATTTATGTTATTGACTGTGTACTCTACTGTAATAGTATGAAAAAGGATTTAGAATAACATTTTAATATTATTTTAAACTAAAAGCAAATGAGTTGATTTTCTTCTATTATGAAGATCATTTCTTTAAAAAATGAAGCCACGGTAAAGAGATAATTCTTAAATCAGGAACTACAAAAACAATCCAAATCTATAGTTAATTGCAAAGATAAGACATAATAATTAAAAGGAACCTAATAAAAAAGTGAGGAGCTACGTCAGGAAAGTGAGGAGCTACGATAAGTAGCGAACCCTGGTTGCGAAAGCCAACTTTCCGCTGGAGGTGACGAGATGCTCACCACATCGCCTCCCCGTATCGGTTGGATGACCGCCCATCTCTGTCTTGCATATGTGGGCGTGAGGCCGGCAGTCGGGTTGGCAGGCCTTGGCCCACTGTGGCTGTTACGCCATGAATTGTTATTATTATTATTATTATTATTATTATTATTATTATTATTATTATTATTATTATTATTATTATTATTATTATTATTATTATTATTATTATTATTATTATTATTATTATTATTATTATTATTATTATTATTATTATTATTATTATTATTATTATTATTATTATTATTATTATTATTATTATTATTATTATTATTATTATTATTATTATTATTATTATTATTATTATTATTATTATTATTATTATTATTATTATTATTATTATTATTATTATTATTATTATTATTATTATTATTATTATTATTATTATTATTATTATTATTATTATTATTATTATTATTATTATTATTATTATTATTATTATTATTATTATTATTATTATTATTATTATTATTATTATTATTATTATTATTATTATTATTATTATTATTATTATTATTATTATTATTATTATTATTATTATTATTATTATTATTATTATTATTATTATTATTATTATTATTATTATTATTATTATTATTATTATTATTATTATTATTATAACTGATTTAATACGAAAGATGATATAATTTACATTATGCTCAGTATATCTATTGGTGATTAAATGGTCGTTGTGTAAAGTTTGAACACCTGAGAATGTAAAAACAGTGTGAATGTAATAGATACAATATAACTAAGCTTCAATATACATTTAAGGAGTGAGTAATTTTGGAGGAGCTGCAGGTTATGAAAGGCACCTAATAATCCGAATATCATCAGTATCTGCTGAATTATGCCATACATTTTGAGAAATGTCGAAGTTGCACATTGGTAACCTCAATATAAAAAATATTAGCATCTATTAGCAGCTACTTGCCTCCATTTTATACGCACTTAATAGTAAGTACTTAGGTAAAATATCTCATGTAGAACTTTCTGTAACATTCTTCATTCACTGTGGCAAAGCCGTCGTCACGCATTTGTTGCATGTTACCTACTTACTCCAGTCGTCCTAGTTCCCTTTCTTTGCTTCATTACGGATGTTTTGTCACTCCTGTTTCCATACTTTTCAAGTCCCTCCATTTCTCTTATTTTTTCATCCATTAGTAAGCACAGGATGTGCCTTCTTGTCTCACGTCCTAAAACAAATACATTATTTTACGTCATTTCCCCCTTTAATCTTTCTTTTCCTTTCGCTAAATTTACTGCAAGAACTAGGAGACGGCAATTGCTTTCTTTTACGAGGACCTAACTCAATAAAAGCTCATCAGACATCGTTTTCGTCCCCCTGTTTTTATATTTTGAAACGTGCTTGATAAACGTTTAACTGCTAAAGCAAATTCAAGAGAACGGAACGGGAAAATGAGAAAAACGGAAAATGAAACAGTAAAGGAAAGGGCAAAGTAAATATGTTTACAGAGACGATGCTTTTACTCCTGTAAATAATGTAACTTTCGTGACAGCATTATGCACATTAGCTTTTGATAAATATTACAGGGGCCTCCAAAGTTGTTTCAGAAGAGAGTCTAAGGAGTCCTTAATACAAAACGAACTTTTAACTTTGGCAAATTATACAAACTAGGGAAGTATGTAACATGGCTAAAAATAGATATCGAGATTTCAATGGAAATGTAGGTTTTGAGGTAAAAAAAAACAACAACTAAAAAGTACATTTTTAAAAATCGTTCCACGCGCGTATGCGTATGTAAGTATAGCGAGAATTCTCAGGAAAATATCCTGTCCTCAAACTATTCTTTTAATGGAAACCTTTCTTTTTTCACTTTGTTAGAAAATTTAATTTAATTAATTTTAGTTCAGTTTTAAGAGATTTTCATAAGTAATAAAACACATATTTTTAAGTTATGAACAACTTGTGATGTTCTCTTTAAGCTGAGTGAATTCTGTACAAACTGTGAACTATACAACTTGTTACAAGAAAAATGTAGATCTCGTTGAAGCACATAATTTATGTCAAATATAAATATTATGAAATCAAACTGTTGTCAAGAGAAATATCCCTCTGTTGTTTCTTTTGCCGTTATCAGGTAAATAGAACGGAATTTCAAAGCCAATACACAGCTACTCGCTCTTAAAATCTTCGGCTATAGCTTAAGATTACTGTATTACTCCACTCCCATTATACATACAAGGGAATATTAAAACAATATCTGCAACGTTTATCTTGATAGCATGCGGTAAATGGAAGAGTAAGATTTTTAATAATAATCTATTTAAGAATGGTTAGAGAAAGTCACGAGAATGTAGCACATCAAACTTTCTTTAATAATTTGGATGCACATATGCCAATGTATATACGAGGTGTGATCAAATAATTACGGGAACTTTTCTCTCTTAAAGAATCTGTATTTATTCATTACCATCAACTTTGTCCCCATCAAAGTACTTCCCCTCAGATATAAATACACTCGTCTCAGCGCTCTTTTCAATCTTGGAAGTTATTTTGGAACCCAGTTTTCGCGTTCAGCTCCTACATTGATTCTGCTTTTATCTTACTAGTGGGTGCGAAACAACGTTCTATCATGGTTCTCCTCAGAAAGAAGTTGCAGAGAGCCATATTCGATGAATACGGTGGTTGAGACAACGTAACGTTTTTTTTTTTTTTTTTTTTTTTTTTTTTTTTTTTTTTTCAAAAATCACTAACAAGCATTGAGGTCTGAGCAAGAGTATTTTTATTACGCAGTTTAAACATTTCTGATGGTGATTCGATGGTTTTCAAGAACAATTTTCTGTACTTCTTTCACAGTGTCGTCAGAAATTGATGCGCGAGGGCGTCCGGAGCGGTCGTCTTCAGCGTCTTCTTGACCCGTTTTGAAACGTTTCTGACACACGTAAACCATTGTTTTACTCTTAGTAGATTCGCTAAAAGCCACTCTCAACATTTAAAATGCGATGTTGTACTTAATTCCATTTTTAAAGCGAAGTGTAATGTATATTAAGATAAAGTTTGCCCAGCACTCGAAAACAGGTGTAACCGTTTCCATTGTCAACAATAAACTAAACATTAAAAACAGCTGAAAATGCAAACATGCATCACGAATATGTGTATCAGAAAGATAAAGAGATCTTTTGAAAATAAAATATATAAAGCCCGCGAAATTAAAAACAATCACGTTATTTTTTATAGCACCTCGTAAGTGTCAGCATAAGGTTTGGAGTTAGGCATGCGCATTTGGGCTGAAGTTGAAATGGCTTTTCAAGTATGTCAATTATTAACATACATAGGAATTTCTGTGCTGACACAAAAATTAAGCTTTATCAGATTTTATTGAGTGACGTCAAAGGTTTCAAACCATCACCACTCCTGTAGTCTGTTGGCGGTTGAGTAGCACTTACAAGCGTTTATCTGCACGTCAGTGGCTCACAACATTTTTATTTACATTCGTTGTGTTGACATAACTACTTGAGCAGAAGTAAGATGAAAGCAACTGATTAGTACATCCCATGTGTCTGTGTCTTTTTTGTCTTATATTGCAAAATGTTCATACGTAAATAGAAATTTTGGTCAAAACGACTTATAAAAGTCATTAAGCCGAATTTAAATGGAATTCTGAGACCAAGAGTACTAAATAAAGATAAAACATTAACGTTTTCAGTATATCTTTTGTATATAATATTTTTCGTATAGGTATAATGTTTTTAATGAGCAAAAAGCTGAGCAATACGACAAAAATGAAATCACAAATTTCATAATGTAAAGAGCTATTCCAAATGTTACTCTTGACTAAATAGCAAAGTTTTATTTGTTTCAATATGTACAAGAGTTTGTCATAGGGGCACATCTGAGTGTAAAAAATATTTCAAGAACATTAATTTCCCAAGAAGTATATTTGTTCTACATAGATGCAATTTAGTAGGTATGTACTATCAGGACAACACTCCTGTTATCCTTGTTATCCTGTTCTATAAGTTAATATTTTCACAAATGGGTTGCCTTAAGAGGTGCCTCCTCTGGTTATTACAATGTTCTTTCACGGAGGATCTACAAAATCCTGCTTTGTACCCAGTTGTACTGCCATTGTATTTGGTGTAAAAACTGTTCAACAGCAAGAAGTGGAGAGAACTTAGGGAGTATGTAACGACAACCATTTACACCCAACATTTCTAAATTTTGCAGCCTTTATTATAGTTCTGTGCATATGAAATAAGAGTACCTTTATTTACATTTTCTTCTGCAAACTGGAACTTTCCTACCCGCTTTTCATTTTAATCTCGTGAGATAAAACAATGTAATATGGTTTTACTTATTCTGCCCATATATTCAAACCCAAAAGTCGCTACCAAGATTTCACTGGAAATGCACGTTTTGAGGCTCCGCGGTGCGCAATGTCAGTCTGTTTTTTGTGGACAGCATAACTCCAAAAAAGGAATAGTTGGTTCAGTACTAGGTCCTGAAGTTCAACAGTTTCTAAGAATGCAACAATAACATTTCTAAGAAAATTCCCCATCCTAAACTACCCTTTACGTGGAAAGTGTTTCGAAAAGTTTTATTTTATCAAAAATGTCTCAATTGGTCTTGATTAAAATAATATATGTTTCAGATATTTTCCTGATAAATACAAGACATAACTTTAATTTCTGAGAATGACCTCTGAAGTCTTTATTCTGGATGGCTTTTGCATAACTGGTACAGCGTAAGGGGTAGACACAGTCTTACAACACAGGAAGTCTAAATCTCCCTAATTCAAATTCATTTTTGTAGATTTCACAATTTTCCTTAAATGGATCGTTATTGTTGTTTGCTTCTTTCTTTCTTACTCTTTCATTCGTTTCTCCTAGTTATACAAAGAGAATGGAATTTCAAAGTCGTCACATAGCGACCAGCTCATAAAATTGATTATTGCTATAAGTCTACTTTACTGTATTATAATACTCCCATTGTATCTGCAAAGAAAAATGTACAAATGTTTCGTACTATAAATGCTTATCTTAATTAGAGAGACGTAGATAGAATAATAAGTTTTTAACAATAGCTTTTATTTTAATAATAGGTAAAGAACGCCATGTAAATATAACACACCAAATATCCTCATGAATGTACTTCTCTGAAGAGAACCAGTTTAGTAAATTCAATTTAGCATTCTCAACATAAAATAATTTTGCATTAAACATAACAGCATGTCACATGCTCG
>CM060948.1:244400186-244520186 GCA_030765055.1 Mantis religiosa
TAACATTTCAAATAGTTGCGCTGATAGCCTTCGTAATATTTACAGAATAAATATACATGTTTTAGTAAGAAACTTTTTAGTGTACTAGCTAAACTTATCTAAAAACTAAACTTTGACCTAAAGGGGAAAAAATATCAAAATCTGGAATTGTCAATGTCTTTATTGACATTCATTAATGATCCAGTTTTTACATATTTGCAAATAATTTCCTCTGTTGATTTAAATCATATATCAGATACGCTGTCAGGTGTAATACAAGAAGCATATGCTAAATGCACAGCTACAAAGTAATTTTCTGAATATCGCTCAAAAATTTTTGAATTTTTTTTAAATTATAACAATCCACAGTATGCCAAATCTTAAAAAAATAACATAACCCGTCAAATGTAAGTATCGTTTATTCTCTTTGCATTCTTTCTGTTAATTGTTTGTTTTTTGAAGGGAGCAGGATAGTTTCTGAGTCTGTGTGCAAATTGTCGAAAATAATGGACTGAAAATTCAGTGAATGAAAGGTATAGATATATTACAGGTGAGCATTCTATACAGAGAAAACATATTAAAGCTCTTATGACCATTAGACTGCGCTTCTGTTTGCAGGTGGGTGTTCGAGACGGGAAGGCTGGCACCAGGGTACGACTTCTTCCGCTGCGTGGTTAACATCCCCGAGGACGTAGAGAGAGTGGAGGAACCTGCAGAAGGAGGAGAGCAGTTGGCTGTGATGAACAGTGCGATGCGACAGTATGGGGCTGCCACCATGGTAGGCAAGGACGAGATGAACGGGAGGATCAACCCTGCCCTAGAGCCCGACGACGATATGGACATGCCCGAGGTAGAGAAGTCCGTGGTGCGGCAGCGGGGAAGTCCCGCGGGAGGGGAGCCCAAACAGGGGCAGACCTCCCTCTAACCGCTTTACGTTTGTTTGGCAACCTCACGGCAACCTGCGATCAGTTAGGAGTGGTCCAAACTTAATATTGCCTCTTTAGTTGACGGTTTCTACTTGGGATGTAGTTTTTGATTTAACGACAGCCCCTTACCATAGCATTTCCACTTCTTGGATTTTTATCGATCGGTCAATTTCAAATGTGTACATACAATGCTGGTAGAAGCCGTTTCTCGAACTTTGCGTTATTTTACTGCTTTATTGTGTGAAGACTCGTATTATCATAAATTAAACTTTAATTGCTCACTCTGCAAAGGGATTTGTTTACAAACGCATAAAAGTCCTTTAAAAGAAGTTATAGGTATCAGTCTTCTCATTTCTTATGACAAACTTGATTGAATTTGTTTATTTAAAATAACTTACGCGTGAAAATGAATATTCCATTGAGATATTTATATTTGCAAAAGCTTTATGCAGGATGGAAGCTAACTATCGCACCAAAATAAAACTACGAATATTCTTGATTATAGAATTAAAGTATTTTGTCGTTGTATTCCAGGTATATTTGGCAACACATTGGCTTTTTGGTGCCAAAAAGACCACGCGACAACCGATGCCGTTTTTATTCCATGTATTCAATAATAATACAGCCTTAAGCGAATGTGTTTACTGTCAAACGGATCTATGTCACATTCATGTACTTATTCATAACAACCGCAAACAATCGTTTGCTATTGTTTGGTTACCACTGCGATCAGTCGTCACTGAGTGAGTGACAGGGAAATCCTTCATGCACTGTCATGGATAACTACAAACAAAAAGATGTAGGTGATATAAAGCGACGTCATTCGGTCGAGGATGAAGAGGATGGGCTTCTGACAACGTGTAGTCAGAAAACGAAGTAGAGAGGGAGAACAAGCTAGTTCGTAAACAATTTTGCTTTTGTTTGTTTCTTCTTTCGGGTTTATATTCCAGACGATAACGTTCCGAGCACACGCAGGATATGAATAAATATGATTGTTTTCCCCTCCCTCCTCCCAACATGTAGAACATTGAAAACACGTACTTAGCTGCTGTTTAATTAAAATATGAAATAAGGTAACATAGCGAAACTACTTTGGAGGGAATGGAAATATGAAATGTAACATTATCCAGAGACGCATAAGTGTTCCAGATGTTGTAAACACCTACCTACGTATCTACTATTCTTAAAAGTTCATTGAAAAGCACTGCAATAAGAAAGCAGATTTTGCTTTGAAATTTTACCTTCCGTACTACGTACTTAGGGTAACTAGGTACTGCACACCACCCCAAAAAATGATACCAACATTTCACCGGAAATATATTTTTGGAACTGGCTGAATGGAAAAAGAAGCGTTTGTATAAAAAAACAGGGATATTATCAAGAAAATCTCTCCACGTCAGACTACGCTTCCGCTTTTAAGTATCTCAAAAATAGTTCTAAGAATTTTGATTAAACTGCCCTATGTTTGCGATATGTCCATGTCAAACTAAATATGTATCTTGACTTTTCTGGGGACAGCCTTTGAAGACCTCTTCATTGTGAATGACTTTTGCATAATGCCGTAAGAGACAGACCGAATCTTGTTTCAGCAAAAAATGTATATCTTATTAAAGCAAAAAATTTGTATCAAGTTGATTATTGTGCAAGTAAATGTTTTCAAAATATTCCGTGTTTTCGACTTGAATTTTAAATTACTTTATCTTTTCCAAAATAGGAAGACATTTGTCTTTGTATATCTTGATCATGTAAAGATAACGGAAATTTAAAGCCGCCACATAGCAAGCAACTTTAAAAAGATCTGTCACTTTACCTTATTACATTCTTCTTGTGTGTATAACGAAGTATGTAGTGAAGGATTTCTATTTTAACAAGAAATACAAGTTCTGTACGTGTAATGAGTAGAGAGCGTCATGTGAGTGGTGTACATCATACCACAAATGGTGAGCACTGGTCATACATGAAACGAAATAATTGGGAAAATACCTCTCTACCATTCGCCATTCATGAATATTGGAAAAGCTTCAATCAGGGAGAGCAGTCCTGAACCGCTGATTTCCAAAACGTGGAGCCATCTCGCTTGATACTTTACTTTGCAGATAAATTTGCAGAGACCAATCAGATTAATGCAACGACAACAGTTACTTTGTTTCCGAAACAAATATCACATGCAGCATTTTAAAAAGGTATCTAGAATAGTTACTTCATATTCCAACTTGTTGGTTTCGAGAAATAGGGCAAACAACCACAACGTTCTGGCGAACTTCTTGAGGTGATGTGGTTTATGTTAATGGTAAGTGTTGAACAGGTTGTTTTATTACGGGAACCAGCAAATGCCTTCTGAGGTCAGTTTGACGTCAGTTGCATCTCTGAATTTGTTGGGTCAAATATATTCAGTCTCTGAAACATTTCAGCATTTTAACATTTAATATTCCAGTATTTCCATTCTTCACACAAATAACATCTCCCTTCCTATTTTACAGACTTAGAACCGCCTGTAACGTTTTCAATTTAAACGTTTTGTTATGCATAAAAATATTAAATACGAGTTAACGTAAAAGAAAATGTATGTTTGAAACAATAAGGAAGACTAAAAAATGTTGTTTGTGGCATTTCCTCCATAACGTATTGATAGTGTTATTAAAATTCTGGACTGAAAATGTAACTAAATCTGTTTTGGTTGAAATTTAAATGAAACATTTCGAATAACATTCAATCTGGTTATAATTCCTTGGTGTAAAGCAAACGTGTGTTTACGAATAAGAGCTTCCTACTCCATTCTTGCCTATTTAAATAACAGAGCTCTAGTATGTATTTGTATCTCTTTCAAAACTTCTATAAAATGGAAAATATTCGGATGAAAAATTTAAAACAGACTATTACGTTTTGAATGAAATGACCTATACCCACAGTAGTTATTGTTACAGCAGTTTCTGCTCACACTGATGGAGGATCTAATATGTTTCACAGAGGTAATCCGAAAACTGTTCAACACGCGGTCTTCTGAATGAGAAGCAATTATCGTCCTTGCATATGTCGTCAATAACTGTAAGGTGCAAAAAAGGGTCAACCAAAAGTGTTTCAAATACAATCCAAATTAGGAGCTGTTTGCGCGGAATTCCTCCACAACACTAGACTCTGCACCTTACGGCACCATCACTATCCGAGATGAAAACCACACCCTTTTGCTTCTGACCACTGTTTTTATTGCAAGATGAATAGCTATTTCAGTATATATGAGCACTCCTGAGAGAGAAAACTTTAGTTTGTCTTTACCACAAGCATTGATTATGTATTCAAGAGCTTCCTCGTAACTCTTCCACATTTTGTCAGGAAGCAGAATGAAAATGAGGGCTGTACGATGAATTATTAATCACTTCATGTACGGTTAATGACTGGTGGAACAGTTTTGGACAGATTTTAAACGTTCCCATCTATCTTTATATTTTCCATTTGACAGGCGACCTTTAGAGTAATTTCCGTGGACAATACCAACATCTTGTTTTCATCATATAATTAAAATCACTTGTCCTATCACAATCACCTGGTGTGTCTCCAAAATATTCTGGGGTAACTTCGGAAGCAATGAATGTCGTGCACTTGAAAACTTTGTTGTGTTAACTTTGCATCACTACTGTAAAAAGATCATCATGCAGTAAATTAATTGGCTGCCCATTTAAGTTTTGAATAGTTGGGCTTTTTGATTAGGTTTATTGCGGTTATGGTTTAATTGCTTTGAACTATTTCATTTTTAATATTTAGCTTACGATCCTAGGGATGTAACATCACTAACAAATGAAGGCTTAACCTTTTCACTTGTTATCGACCCCATGGCTCTGCATAACAGATTGAGAACTATTACGCATATCCAGTTTGACCTTTAGCTTGCATATGACGTAGCAGAAAGCATTGTAAACATTGCTTGATTATGTCGGGGCGCGGAATGCGTTCTATAGAATTTGACTGTGTCTACAATTCTACATCGAACTAAACAGGTAACTAATTCTTTGTCAACATGTTTACGCGGACGAAACTGACATTGCCCCAGTTACTACTGATGTCAAAAGTTTGAAGTCTTGAAAAGAGATTTCTCAGAGTTCCTGGCCTGAACATTATTGTTCCACCGTTTTATAAAAATGAAGCTAAAGCAGATGACCATAAAATTTCACGGTAGCACATTCAGCATCCATGCAACGCGTCTGACTCGTATTCAGACGCTCCTGGATTCGATTCCCGGAGATTTCCCACTCTGATCATGGGTTTTTCGAAATCCCCTATTCGGTAGGATCCTAATGACTACTCTCCTACCACAACTTTCCTGTACCCATTATTTTCTCTACTGTCATTTGTTTCAGGTTTAAAGGACAGGTTATGTTGTTCGACGGGCTGCGGTTGAGTAGTGGATGTGTGCTTTGTAGGTGTTTCTTCCTGAAGTTATTCGGTGTTGCTTACACGACCATACCCACTGGGCGGACACCCCCTTGGGGGACACCTGGGAGTTAAAGACCTGTGGGTGTGCTCAGAAAGCGTCGGATCCATTTAAACTGGAGAAATTAGGGACCATATGCATGCTTTTGCACGTCGTAATCTGGATCTGGTTATCCTTTGGATCTCTTCCCTCATCCATCCCTCCCTCTCTCCCAGAGATCACGGTAGAAGCTATGCTGCGCTTCGGTTGCGGACGCCCTGCATGTACCTTGTTTCTGCCGCGGGAAGGAAACATTCTCAATACTGTTGGTCAGAAATAAACGTTTTGCTTATCATTTCCCTTTAACATTCTACATAAATGACCAAAAGTCACACGATGAACTTTGCAAACATTTTAGGCCTCTCTTGGTGCAGTAACCGGATAATACATTCATGCAGTGCGTCTCTTCTAACACTATAAAATTCCTCTCTAACTTACTATAGTAATTATAAGCACTGCATTTCCATAAAGATTGCATACCGTGATTTAAATAGAAATGCGTATTTGAAGATCCTTTGAATCCAATGTGGGTGTATGCACCTGTGCATACTAACTCAAAAATGAAAGGACGATCACCAAAGTTTATATTTTGAGTTCAGCACCTTGCAAAGAAACGAACATTTACCTCACTCTAAACTATCCTTTACATGGACGATTGGCCGTTATTGTCTCAAAAATTGTTTTTTTTTTGTCTAATTCAAAGTATTTCAGATGAACAAAAATCTATGAAGTATACTTTATTAATACCTTGTTCGTTAAAAAAAGAAGCAACTGTTTAAGTACGGTAAAACAGTTACCTTCCATCCTGCCTTTGCTCTGATCCCTTTAGTAGTAATTTCAATATAGTATTTTTAGTTTTCGTTAAAAGATGAACTGTAACTTCTGACATGAAAACTGTGTTTCCAGAATGAGATAATGGAACCAAGAAATACCATATTCAAGTGGCCGCCTTTGTAAGATAGATATTCGGAAAGTATTCTATTAAATAGTAGAGCACAGTGTGCCAGAATTTTAAAATATTAATAAAATGATTACGTTTTAGCATGATCGTGTTTTTGAAAACTTATAGGGACTGAATACCTAAAGATATAAGTAGACCTTACGTCTATATAGCCTGTTTATTAATGTTCAACCTCTTAAGGTAGATTCATGACTATGTGAAATAACTAAAGATTCGTACATTATGTCTACATTGTAAAAACAACCAACTACAGCTGCCGGTAATTCCCTTGATCCACAATGGCTGCCATCAACATTTTGTTCTACACTTATTTCTCATATGTAAATAGAGTAACCTCAAATCATAAAAGGCATAATACGACGTTAGACATGTGGCTGTTTATCCAGAATATGATTTTGTGGTCTAAGAGTCTGAATAAAATAAGCTTATAAAGCACAATAAAACATAACTTTATAAAATGAAGGCGTGAAAGCACAATATGTAGTATGAAACAGTGATGCTTAGAAAATTAAACTGCTTGTTTAAAATGCAACAACAAATTCAATAAAAAACTAAAAAAAATTCCAGCAACAATGAAATACTATGGATTTAAACAATGAGCATTTGGTTTTTGGTCAGCGCACAATCTTAGTCACGGCTCTTCACCTCTATTGAATCCAGCATGCCAACAGTTCAAAAGGTTCTGACTTTCCCACAGATTATTTTGTGGCTGAAAATGTGAAACTTTTATGCACATTATGTTCAGAGTGCATTAATTTTTAAAATAAGTCTATACCATCCTGAGAAGATATCCTGTCAAGTATGCTCCAGAAGACAGACTCAAATTGAAGAAAACTCTGTTTAGTGGTTGATGAAACGACAGCGATGAAGTATCATAAAATGGTGAATGCTGCTTCTTTGGTTGTTGTGGATGAGAAACCTTGTACTGTCGAAAACAGAATTCTAAGGGACTGCCACGGTAATTATATAGTAAATGTAATGCTTGACACACTAAATGTTATTGGTACTCACTTTGTTGTTTTAATAAGGAACACTACAACATTTTATGTTCTCTGTGTCTCAGCTTTTACATTCATGTGTTGCATCTTTGTGCTGGTATTCAAAACTGCTGATGAATGGATTGCAGTTGTTATGACTGCTTTAATGAAAGCTCCATTCAGAAATAAGAGACTACTGGTATCTTAAAAGAATCAGAAACATTTGATCTAAGACTAGTTGTCTTAAGTATTTGATAGAGCACACGGTTGAAGGTAGGAAAATATTATTGCATCAACTTTAATGCAGTACAACGTTGGATCAATCTGGCAGATAGCGAATGTGGTGATGCTGTAACAAAATTAGAATTACTGGTTAAAAATGAAACACTGCAACTCAGAGCTATAGATGAACTCTCTGATGGTATTTGTAAATAAATACAGGTTCTGGAATCAAATAATGTGTCACAACACAAATATGACTTCTACCATCTGTTTATATTTTTCAAAGCTCTGGCGCATCAGGCAAAAAACTGAAGAAAGAAAATGAATAAATACTATCCTCAAAAATACTTCTGGAATGAAGTTCAGAATTTATTCTAAACTTTCCTGAGTATACTTCTGTTATCTTCACTTCAGATGAACTGAGTAACATATATTTCCAGAGGTGGAAATATACATATTGAAAAGAAATACTCGGAGAATATTTGTCTTCCATTACTGATTTATTCTTCTGGCAGAAACATTACACTAAGATGTCTGCACTAAGTAAGCTGGCAATGAAGGCAATTGATTCCTCGATCATCGGTTTTTCCAAGGTCAATAATTGGATTTTAAATTTAAAACGGCCAGTTCTGACAAAATACATTGAATCTCATCCAAAAATTGTACGATAGTTTGTCAACGTCAAGTGTGTGGTGCAGATACTTAGAGTAACATAGTTGATTATATTTTCATTCTTCAGCGTTGTTCTCTTATTATAGTGTGCTCTTTAATTTTGTACAACTGAAAAATTACTTTTCAAAAGACAAAATTGTTCTATTCTTACTATAAAATTATTTTAATACACAGAAGTTTATTTACATGAAGGAAATGTATTATAAAAATAAAGAAAAATCACCAAAAATATCAAGCATAATTATAAGAAAATAAAGCAATGTGGGATGCTCTACTCAAAGGATAATGTTAAAATATGTCTTGGAAATGCTTTTAGTAGCGCTGCACGTTTGACGAGAGGTGGATGAGAGAAGTGAAATAAAACCTGAAAATTACATCTTTTCTCTGTATTCTTTTTTTACGATAGTTTCAATTGTCTCCATTGACTGAGATTTACGTATGAGCGTCACAGTTTGGAACTATTTTCAACAATCAGTTACGTTTTACCCTCAGTTTATAGATGTACTTTATCGGCACTTATTTCTACACGGCAAGCTTTAAATGCCTATTGTCATTTAGAAATCCAGCTTCATACATTTTTCTTTGCATCTATGAATTTTGTATCAGTACGGAATAATATTTAGGCTTAATCGATTCATACACTTAACTTACATTTTGATCTGTATTGAAAAGAGTTTGGTACTGGACTCTATAACCTGACAAGGTTTGCTGGTCAGTATTTAGAGGTGCAGGACAAAAAGGGTATACATATTTACGTTAGACGCAGCAGAAAACACGAGTGGTCCAACCAATAACGCGTGGGGCTCTCATTCGGAAGCTCCCGGATTCGATCCCGGTGACCATAGGACCACAACTCTCCCGTTTCCTCTCATTTCGTCACTTTTTTCATGTCATAGAACGACTTATATACCACAAATGTTAAATTAAAGAACTTTGTAACATCCCTTACATTCGCAGATGACAAGGCTATTATCTCTAACTCAGAAAACAATCTTCAGAAGGAAATACACGAGCTAAACAAAACTTTAAAGGAGTTTAATATGATATCTCCAAATAAAAGTAGAGTAAAGAGAGTATTAGATTCAAAATTGCAATAGAAAATAATGATATAGAACAAGTAGACGAGTTCACATACTTGAGTTATTACATGTCATATAATAAAGAAACAGACACAATTAAAAAGTCTGAAACATTCAACTATATAAATGGAACCATAAAAAGAAGTCTAAAAAATAAAGCAAGTACAGATATAATTCTAAAATTTTAAAAATTAATGTCAGTACCTAAAATACTATATGGCAGCGAAGTATGGGTCATAACTGAAAAAGATAAAAGAAAACTTCTGGCAAATGAAATGAAATTTCTAAGAAGCATTGTGGGATATAGAAGAATCGACCACAAACGAAATGAAGATATACGTGAAGAGCTAGAAATATTCGACTTGAATGATGGAGTACAAGAGTATAGAAGTAAATGGGTAACCTATGTACAAAAATGGAGAAAGAAATATTACCACGCTATTTTATGAACTATAGACCAGTAGGAAAGAGGAGCATTGGAAGACCAAGAAAACGTTAGAACCAATAAAATAAATTATGTAGACTGCAACAGGCGGAACTGCCTAAAGCATGATGGAAGATGATGATGATGATGATGATGATAATGATGATATTGATGATGATGAAATGTGAAATTTGTAATGTTTAATGCCCGCCTTTACTACATACGGCACTGCAGGCGGTGACACTGATGGTACATAACATGACGATGGAGCACCGGTGGAATGAGATGGCGGGGGAAACCGGAGGTCCCGGGGAAAACCCGCCCCAGCGCCGTGTGATGATGATTATGATGATGATGATGATGATGATGATGATGATGATGATGATGATGATGATGATGATGATGATGATGATGATGATGAGCACAACCTAGGAACAAGCCAGAAAATGTTAGGAAACTCCACGTCTCTGAGAATTTTCTGGAAATAGACTGTGAAGTCCTTTCACTCTACATGCATTTGGTATAATTCGTAAACCGTAAAATATAGACTAAATCTCCATGCACAAAAGAAAATGTAGATTTCGTATAAGGACACAGTTTATGACAAAGTAAAACTTTTTGTGGGGCGTAAACAGTTCCCAAAATATTATTTGTTATTGGTTTGAACTTTCCACTTCTTGTACATTTTCAAGTGAGAAATCACCATGTGCTTTTTTTCTCGTTTTTCATGAAAAGAGCATAAAAGTTCAAATCCATAAAACAGCGACCCCATTTCTAAAAATACGATTATCGGTTTTAGTGTTCTGTTTATATCTCACAGTGAATAGCAGTCTGAATTAATACGTAGAAAGAAGAATAAGCTTCCTTAAAAATATCTATTTTGTAACCTTCTCTGCCACTTGCCTATGTTAGGTACCAGAAAATACAATTTTGTATTCGAATCTTTCAAGGATGCAACACGAAGCTCTCTAAAAATTTTGTTCATCCCGAACTACTCTTTACAAGAGAAATGGTTAATTATTTTTTATTTTCTTACAAATTCCTTTAAAAAGTTACAGTGAAATAGTCCGTGTTTGATGAATTGGGACTTAGAATCAAATTTACACCTTGAATGTCATGTGAAACTACTCATATTCCTTTATTCTAGAATAAACTAAATACTCATTAGAACACACGACATATGTCATTTGTGAATTTATATTTTCCAGTGTTTAAGTGCATCACCTGATCTAATCTTCTTAAACCTTCTTTTCCATATTGCATCGTCAATAATGTAATAATAGTTTAATGAATATAATTTTACACAGGGTATATTGCGTGAATTTGTGATGGACAGGTAAAGAAATATGAATATGCATCAGAATTTTTAGCTGTGATGTTCTAGTTAATTTACGATATAGTATTTCTGTTTTGCAAGCTTTTATTTTACACTTACGGAAGCATATTAGTGACCTAGCGATGGACAGGATACGCAAGCGAGAGCAAAGCTTGCAGTGAATTGTGTAAGAAGCAATATCCTAGATACAATTATTTGCGAGAATCTGACGCAAATACTCTAATTTATACCTATTTCTACTTTTATTGTGTTGTTTAATCTTAATAGTTTTGTGCGATAACATTTGTACTACAATTTGTAACAGGATAACAAAGTTTTTGTCAAAACTTATTTCTATGTTGATGTTGTCAACAACCGATGTGGCTTTAAAAAGTCATCAAAGTTTGGCCACTCCTGGTGCGTAGCAAATCTACACGTTGGAGCATTGTTTCAGTGAAAACATAATTTTTTATATCATTCGCGTATCTCATTCATCTGAATCACGCAAATGTTCATGACAAGCGAAAGTTCTCATTATATGTTCACTTGGGTTTCTTTAACTTCGGGTATAATTCAATAGCTGAAACCCAAGATTTATATAGCTGTTTTATTTGGAATATCTGTTGTCTTGGGGTTGCCTTAAAAGCTTCTATGTCAGTCATTTGCTCTTCTTGAAGTAGCCCTGATTTTACCAGAAAAAATCTTGTCAGAATAAAAGTTAAATACCTACCAAAGCTAAACTGGCCTTTACTGTACTAGAAATTAGAAGTTTAAGCTAAAATATCAACCCTCTGTGGCTTCACTGTCAGCAAACAAGAAGCTCAAATGACGGCAACAATCTTTTTCCACGTAAAGTTCAAATATTATAAATGTTACAGTTAGTGTTACATATATAATTTGTTTGAAACACAAAGCATTTTAATTGTGCGTGTGTATTTTATGTGGTGGAATATCATGTTAGAAAAGTGCTCCTCATTACCATATTATGTATCTATGTTCCCGACAATAACTATGTATAAGATGTTCCCAAAGTCAGTAGGCCTAATGTTGCATTTGCCTTCAACTGTAGTATTCAAATCTGCCACAAAGCAATAGCTAGTAAGTGTCTCCTATCACTTATTTTGCACTTATTGAAGCTACAATGGGAGAAAACTAAGCATAGAAGAGAATATTTTCACCTCAAGATGAAGACTGGAAGTTCCAAAGGACCGAAATATAGCTAGAAATAAGCTTGTTATCAGTACTGTCATGCAAGGTAATTCGTGGTGCTATTTAGAAATGGATTGCGCATAGGTTTCATTATTGAAACTCTGCTCTTTTCACTCATAAATTCACATGAAATTACAAAACTTATTTTCATTCTACCGATAAATTCTTGTAGCAACATGTTCGGTCTGTCTCTTCCATTTGTGTAAGCCACTTTAGCTTCTTATGGCCATAACGGAGGCTTGGATTTAATAAATAACTGATGTCTGCTATTACTCGAATTTTAAGGAATTTTAAGTTTAACATTCTTTAGTTTTGTAAGTTATATACCTATATTGAACGACAAATGTATTAAATACGCAAAATTACGCTCAACTGATCCCCGGGGCCCACTGAGATTAAAGTTGCCCGACATTCATCTTCTCACTATAGGCAGAAACCCCGGAAAAACTTTTTCCAATCCAGATTTGAAGTCATGACCTCCTAAATCTGAGGCAGAAACACTATAGAAGTGAGAAAACGCGTTTTATAATGAAACATGCCCAAATCCGCTCCCGCATACTTAAGTATTTATAGACTCCTCAGAGAGCAGGGAATGTTTATCGTTAAGTAATTCTCTTGTGATGAATCGAACCCGAGATATCTGGACCGAGCTAAACACTGACAACTTAACCACAGAGCCATTATCAGTATAATCATAGCATAACATATTGTTCCTATGTACCATTGCCTCTGAAATAATATAGGTAATTCAAACCAAAATGAATTTCGGGTCTCATAGGAAATACTCGTGATGAAAATTTGGAAAGTTTCAACATTCATATCTTACATATCACTTCTAGAGTACAGTTTTATAATAAGTGAATCATAGATATTTATTGTTTCATTAGAATAGCTCTCTTTATAGAAGGAATTATCCTGTATAACCACAAATTTCCTGTCTCATGAGGAAATCAAACCCCAGCCCCTGGATAGGTAAGTCGGAAGGTAAACCACTTTTTTTTTCTTGTTTAACCGTTTTATTGTTTCCATTTATTTTACTGTCTGTTTTCTATAGTTTCATACACATATACACTATACACATAAACACCCATGCCCAAAGCGGGACTCGAACCCACGACCCTCTACGCGGCGGAAGGCTACAGACATACGCTCTAGCGACCATGGCTACGAGGGCCGGCAAACTAATTCACCACAAAGGTAGAATAGATGCTATGGTGGTCAAAATAAAGCTTTTTGCGAAAAACAGTAGTAATTTAACCCTTTTGGTTAACTAAAATGGTCTATCATAAGTAAAAGATTTTGTTTTTATTTTTAAAGCACATAATTTTTTTCCACTCATGAAACCTCTTTAAAGACATTGCTCGACGAATTTACCTTTGGAACAATGTTCATTGATTTATTATTCTTTGGATTTGTTTCCCTTAGGTTTTTCTCTATAAACATTAAATCCAAACACACATTTATAATGTTACTCATACTTCCAACCTTTTGAAAGATGGGGAATAATTCTGGATCAAGAAAAATTCCTAATCTTCAAAAGGGGATCGAAACCGGTACCTCTGGATCTGGAATCAGGTGCTTTTAAAAATTGAATTGGGGCATTTTAAATGACTAAAAGGTTAAATAGGCCATTAGAGCTTGATTCTGTAGGGTTTGAACATTTTTTCATTAAAATAAAAATAACATTTTCTTAATATCACTTATAATTTTTGATGTAGGTTTTATTAGCTTGATGCATTATTGTTTTGGGTAGTTTAAAGTGCTATGTATGCTATTAGTTTTTAGCAAGAGTAG
This sequence comes from Mantis religiosa, assembly GCA_030765055.1. Lineage (NCBI taxonomy): Eukaryota > Metazoa > Arthropoda > Insecta > Mantodea > Mantidae > Mantis > Mantis religiosa. Next base: position 244,414,210 of record CM060948.1, read on the forward strand.
AGGTTTTACAGAAAGTTCATATTTGACTACTCGAGGGATTGTTTATATCAAGTTTAAACTTCACAAATTGTTATTCATGCGAGATGTGATATTGACATTATCAAAATTATTTTATGTGAATCATAAGAGTATAGTACTATTAAAACTTACTTTCTGCTATAATTATGTGGAGCAAATCATTAATAAGAGCTTCAGTAAATGTATTGACATTTCTAGAAATTAGCAATTACATACAGGGTACCCTTGGGTCATTTTGGAACTTCCAGTCTTCTGTAAAAAAGAGGGTATTTATTGATAAAATATCTAAATGTATTTATTCATGTGCTCATCCTTTTATAGAAAACCGGCCAAGTAACCGTGATAACTTTCGCTTCACAGTGCCTGGATACGCTGGTATAATGTTTATCGCTTGGGTGATTTATTTCAGGTGCTTCCTTCATGAGAAGTATTATCAAAAACTCTCACCTGAGCAAAAAGATTTAATCAGCAAAGCGTTAACATTCGCATATACTGGAGTAAGCACGTGTGGCTCAGTTTACCAAAGGATGCGTTCAGACGGCAGACTTTTCACGTGTGCAATATAACAGTACAAAGCAGAACCTACCTATATGCTGCTGTTATCATTCATTCTTATATTTTGTACCAAAGTTCAGAATGCATAGCTGAAATCTCACAAAGAAATTATCCAAATTCAGGAAGCTTTAATGTTATAAAAACTGGCATTTTAATTTCGATTAAGCAAAAATATAAAGATAGGCATTTGCTACCCTTCTGTTGCTTATGCCTAACTTGTTTGTTAGGAAATAACAGAATACTAAACTGTTGGTGACTCTGCATAAGTATAGCATTATTATACATCATAAGCTGTAGAAATAGTGTTCTTTTACACTTAGTCGTGTGTAGGACAAGGTATGGAAATGTAGAATTGAACTTAAAAGCTCAATGCCATAGCAAGGTTTTGAACCACGAATTAAATTCTACAACCCACTCGCATATTTTCTGCCGAACTACAAAACGGATATCAAACTCATATAAATATAAAATACTTTAATAGGGACTTAATTTATGTCCTACAGTTACGTGGCCATTGTAGCTCAGTGGTTCGAGCAACTGGGAGGAGACCGGAAGATCTGCGATCAAATACTAGCTGTTTGCATTACATTTTTCAGTCTGAATCTACCTTCCCATACCATAAGCTGGTTGTTATAGCTCAGAAGTGTTTCCAGATAAAAGTTCTCCCATGTACATAATTCGCTCAGTTCCTAGCAGTAAATACAGTAATGTTTAATAAATACAACTTTGGCAGGTAATAGAATATAAAAGCAACATGGACATTCATAAAATATGAATATTTCACTAAAATATTATGCATGCAATCCTGTTTCTTACAACCATTATTTTTTCCCGTTTTGAAATGTAAAAAAACGTTTTTTACTTGCGCTGACATATAAGGAGCTGAATATAAATCCAAAACTCAAATCACGAGTCTCACTCGGTGATTTTACAGTATTTGCTAACATGTGCATGACAAATGCATAGATATACATTAAATCACATACTCGTATATGCGCAGTCTACCTGAATAGTTTTACCGTAACATTTTGCACGGTTGTCCAAATAATTTATTATACTTAATAGGTCATCATGGTCAAAGTTTACCATTTTATTTGTGTGATTTCTATTTATTTCTGTATTAAGCAGTATCTCGTTTAAAGGACCTAATCATCTCTCATTTAATCGAAAAAAATGTGTGATTACAAATTTTCGTTATGAGTAATTGAGTAAATCATACTTAATTTAGATTGCATAAATACCCTGTATGCTATTTATAAATTTAGAACTTCTGCTACTTTCAAATGATTTACCCATGGCAGAGGAAGACAGGTAGTGGTGGTGTGACGTTAGCTCCGCCAGCTCTAACCGCCAACTATGCTCCCGAACGAAAGGCACGTTAGCGTGTGACGTCACCGCGCTGATTTCTGCGCGACAGGAAATGTATCGGTTATCAATAATATGTACAACTTACATCTTGGGTGTTGTAATATTAATGCTGACTGCTTTAATTACACAATTGGTCACAGTTTAAAAATAATTTCATTTTGGCCTTGTGCTATGAAAAAATATATGAAACTTCAACTCGTAGTTTATCTGAAGGTCAGGCATGTTATAAAGTAAATAAAATAAAATAAAACATAAAGAATTTTCTCGGCAAATTAGAGGAGACCCACTCGGAAGAGCATTACGTGGACATTTTCTGACACTTTCTTTTTCGTTTTTCTTTAACTAGTTTATCAATGTCAGAACGTAATGTCTGGGAAATTTGTAATCGAAGGCTGCATGTTAGATTGTGATCCGACAACGTACTTCGGGGTTTGGACTTAGCTAATTTCATAACAGAAGAACAATTGTTCGCACACATATGTAGAGCCAAACATACACAATGTCCGTGCGGCAAGTGAATACAACCTCGAAATCTGGTTTGGGGGACATTCTTGTAAAAATCAGCCAAGTATTATTTGTGTGTATATTTGTCCTTCAATAGATCGTCAGATTGTAAATGTAACAGTTCCATTAGGTACGTGGCAGCCACATTGTTGTCATCGAGTCCTGACTGATCCCTCAGATTCCTTACTCACAGAGCCATTTATATAGACAACTTGGTGCTACACGGCTCTTGCCTGACGTCACACGCACTGCAGGCCTCGCTCCCGGCTAAAATGCGTCACAACTCTTGAAGCTGTCTGCCTCTGACCTATGGCATATTTTACTAAGATTAAAGTTTGAGGATCAAATAAATACTGTTAAAATGTTGTAAGAGTTGCTCTGTAAGTAAATTACAAACCAGAAAAAAAACAAAAGTACTGCGGTGATGAGATAAATTTCATATATAGTATGTATGTACGTACATTATATACAGAGTGCTTAAAGTTTAACTCAGTAACTTTTCAGGTTGGTATTGCTCCTATAAATCACAAATAAGGATTTTGAGAGTTATGTTTTAATAAATGGTCATCGAAAAGATGATCCAGTTAAAAGAAGCATATACTGCAGCAATTTTGCTTCAGCAAGCACCTGATGTTTACGTCCAGCCGTTCGGCCGTTCTTTGCTCTATAATATGCCGCATTGACCTCGTGAAGATTAATGGATTGAGGGACTCTATGGAATGGAACCAAGAGTGACAGGTTAATCTACAGCCAATTCTGAATTTGAGTGTAAGGTAACAGAAAATGAGCTACCATATATATTTTTAGGCATACATGAAAAATTCTACGTGAATTCATGAATATCTGTAGCAATTTGAAACCAAGAGGCTGCAAGTATTTTGAACTGGTACATTTGTTACACATCTGTCATTTATTTGAAATAAGTAACTTCAGCACGAAAAGATAACATTTCTATTTTCTGTTGACCAATGAAGAAATGAAAATATCACCTCTCAAACAAACTGTTAGTCCTTCAGTGAGCTCTAATAATACGATACCTCTAACTTCATTGGTCATGCAGATTTCTGTGGAATTAGAAAGAAAGAACCCTGTCTGAACGTATCTTTCTCATTATTTGAAATTAGGAAAGTTTGAAACAAATATAATAATATTAGTAATGTTGATGATAATTATCATAACTAAACTACACTAACGTAAAAGGACAGTCCATGTTACGGGAGCGTTCATTGGTGTATCTGAAAGAGTAACTGGATTAAATCTAATAATAAAAAATTATAGCATTGCCACTTCGTTTAAGCTCCTTAACTTCTTAAACAGTTTATGTTATTGATACTTGAAACATCTCGTATTAACGTTGTTTGCTTGTTATACGCACCTAATTCGGGATACTAATGAACGTAGAAGGACTATCAATTATAGCACTGTCTTTATTTCACGTCAAATTTTGCAGTTTAAAGTATTCTTTTAGTTAAATGTGCTGTGGTGATGATTAACCAAAGAAACACTACATTTAACCATTAACTTACTGATCAGTAAAGCGCGGAACTGTGTGCGGTTATATATGATATAGGTTAGTTGGTCACGGAGTATAAATGACGTCAGCGGTATCACGCAGCCCTCGAATATGCACCGCGCGTAGACGCCTGCAGCTGCTTATCTGTGCGAGTAGCTTACAGTAGAACCTATGTGTACTTAAGTTAAGGCGCATCGCACAATCGTCCGCGCTTTACATTGATCAGCATTTCCTCCTGGCCGGGTATAAATAAATAAATACCTAGTTATTTATAAATTAATGTGATGAGCAATTATAAATTATAAAGTTACGATGTGTTGGTTGATTGTAAGACAGGAAAGGAAGAAGAGAAAATCAATAAAAACCTATTTTTATAAATGTAATTTGGACGATGCAGGTTAGTAATATTGTTGTTGGTTAAATGTTTGGCAGGCTGTAGATACCTCCATATCCCGTGGCGAGGCTATTCAAATGAAAACTTTCCCAATGGTATACTGATCACACGGCGAGAGTTTCAGCCACAACGCCAGGGAAGCAGCTATCCGGTTTTATGAACCTTTTTCATTATACACGTGTAGCATGTTTGTACCTATCACCGAACTTAACTATGTATCGTTGTTGCATAGTGAACGAGAGTGGTTCACTTTTGTGTTGTTGAACAAATACTATTAAAGTGTTCGTTATGTAAAGTATTGATGTTGCTATAGCCAAAGTTGAAACAAAAATCATGTAGAGAAGTGAATGTTGATTGTTGAGGCTGACTTGTGGAGACGTCGCATTTTTGATTTGCAAAGCACTGTCTTGCTTATTTGTTGCTTGTTAAGTTTTTTATAAAGCTTCTATTTGCTAGCTCTCAGCAGTGCTCCTGTCTGTTGTAGACATGGGACTCTAAACAGATATTGTTGTTCACTTTTTAAAGTGTTTACTCTTCTATAAAAGCTTTATTAGAGAATGTTGAACAGTATTAATGTTTAAAAAGTTTTCATTAATCCTTTTAATAGTAAAATAGTTATTTTTCCTCATAAAGGGGCCAAAAGTGCCAAAACGTTTTCCTATTTATTACATCTCAAGGGTAAATGTGTCCCTAAAAGTCCCAATTCTACAATGAATTATATTTCTTTTCAAGTGTTTATGTTTTTTGCAGAAATGTGAATTTTCTCAATAGTGTAATAGTAGAAAAGAGACTGAAAGTCGCAGTAGTTGCTTATTCTTGTTCATTCTGTTTTTATTATCTATGTGTTTATTGAATTTACAGATTAGTTCTTGTTGTTCTTACAGCTTTATATTATAAACATAGCCTATAGCCTAATGTTAAACTTAACAATGAAATGGACTGTTTTCATGCTAAGCGTGAGTTTACTTGGCAAAATTGAAAAAAAGTAACTAAAATGTGTTTAGGATTATAAAACAGAGTACTGAAACATAAGTAATTGTTTTCTGACCATACATCTTCTTAGAAACCTTCGTACATAAATCAGTATGTTTAAAAAGTAAAGCATAGCAGTGAAACTAAAATTAAGTCTATTTAGAGAAAAGCATTGGAAACGACAAATTTAACGTTGGACCTTTCTTTATCAATGAAGCAGAATTTCAACTAGTAGTTTTATTACGCAGGGTGGTTGAAAAATATTTCACAATGCATTCCCCTCTTTTAATTTTCTACCTAGAAACATGTGTTTTTTTTAAATTAAATGTACCTGGTTTCCGCCTTTTAAAAGAAAGACTGTAAGAAAAGTTGCAAATTGAAACTGAACTGCTAATGCAGGAGCATGTTGGTTGTGTCACATTTACGCATTAAGCTACTCAGTTCTTCTGTAGAATATATTTCATATAAATTTTTGCATTTCCCAAATATTTAGTTCATAACACACGCCACATACTAATTTGATTGCATATGTAAAACCATTATTTATTTTTAATGTTTTCCTTATAACATATAAATTGTGAGAATGTGCTTAGTGAATAATTTACAAATCAGTGTAGGTAGAATGACCACAGATGTGAAACTTCGCTAAATTCAAGCTAATGTAATTTCGTTCCTCCGTGCTATTTTCTTTTAAATGGAATCAGCCGATACAGTCATGTTTCTTACAAATGTAGGCACCCTACATTTTAATCTTGTCTCACACTGGAGGCTATAAACAGTTCTAATCTTCATTTTTTTAATAATTGATAATATCGTTCATATATGCAGTAATATATTAAGTTTTGTCGCAGTCGCAACAGCAGTTAATGCACATTTTGGCCGTTCCTGTAGGGTGAGGATACCATAGGATAAAATTTACGGAGGGGATTCAGCACGTCAATCCCCCCAATCTTTTGTACCTATTCCCCAAGAGGGGAATCCCCGGGTGGAAGATGAGGTGACACGAGAAAAAGGGTGGCCAACCTCAAGGAGCCACGACAGAGCAGAGGGCAGTTTGAAACTTTCGGCAGTCTAGTACAACCGGCATCCCATCTGCCGTGATCCTGAAATAAGCCGGCTCGAAGACCACCCTGCATATCATCCTGCCATGCAACGCCGTGACTCCCACACTTCCTACCCCGAAAGAGGCCACCAGATAACAGATGATGTAAAATGATAATGGAAGTGAACTAGATGGACAGAAAATTCGAGGGAAGTAATTAACCTACCCAGCATTAGCCTGACGACCCACGGAAACCGTCGAAAAACCCCATGGGTCAGGTAGGCCGGCCACGGCAAGCGAACCCGGACTTCCCGAATGCGAGCCACAGACGAATCCGCCTGAACCATCCCGCTCGGTTTCTTAATGGGAAGATTGACGCTCAGGAAATGTCTTGGAAACGTTTTAAATTGGCCACTAGATTTCACAGTCAACAAGACTGTAACCGCTGTTAACAATAATAGAAAATTACTTCCAATATTTTATTGACATCTTTCATAGTTTTAGCACAGATTTTATCTCCTATTCTGAAATGTCCTTATTCGTGAATTTTGTTTCTATTTTACTCAAGACTGTCTGTGAAATAGGTTACAGATTCGTATGAGTTTCACTGAAAACTTTACATATTTTATGTTGTTAAATCTTCTGTAACCAGCCGCATCAGAATTTCAATTCTTTTGTTTCAGTTGAAAACGCTTTGAATATGAAACTCAAATAGCTTTCTTCACAAAAAAGCTGTTACAAAATTCAATAATTAAATTGTTTTATGACAATTAGAGCATGTTTAAGAAAGCGAAATGTGGCATGTGTTTAAAGAAATTTACCATCTTTCAGAAGAAGAATAAAGAAAGAAATAGGTAAAAACTTTCTGGATGAAGTCTCATCCCTTGAAATAGTGGCTGAAAATGGTTGTTTTTCTAAACCTATCTTCTAAAATATCCAATTTTAAGTGCTTGAACGTTTAATAAATCAGCTATATTTAGTTTTATTGGAAAACAGTACTTCTAATAATTTGTACCCCTGTATAAAATAGTTTGGGATGTAGGAGTGTATCAAATTGAACATTGCAAATTAGAAGTACAAACAGAAAAGTGTTTTAACTCCAAGAAGAAAACTTCAAAGATTTATAGAAGATATAGTGTAATTCTTCTTCTTTCACTACATTTCAAGAGCTGTAAACTTCTGCATACGACTGAGGGCTTAAATTTTATTAAACCTACATTATGCAGATCATTTTCTTTTTAACTTCCCAACTGCTTAAGAAACAATGCATTTTTATTTTACAAATAAAAGTTTTTTTTCATTTTATTTTTCACACACAGTTAAACAAGTTGGAAATATCATTGAACATTAGTATTTCTTAAAAATAGTTAAATAACATTTTTATTGAGATTTTAACTCTTCAGGAAAAAAACCAAATAAAATTTTGAAGTTAAATATTCTTTAAAATATCGATTTTGAATTTGGTTTTACAGAGTAAATGTGGCTGTTTTGTTAAACCAAATGTATATGATGCCATTTTTGTTTTATGCTCAAATGAAGCGGCGTTTCATATCAACATTTAGTTTCTGTGTTCACTGACTTTTGATGAAGCAAGATTTTGCGGTATTATATTTCTACTATTCACCTAAAGCATTCCATTCCGTACATCTGGACATTGAGGCTTTACCGAAAATAGACATTTGGAGAACCCTTGAATAAAAAGAAAAAAAACGGCGTGTGAAGAGCAACAATGCAAGTTTAATAACAAAAACGCTAACAAAAAGAAAGACACCAAAGCTTTAAAGTGGGAAAGTTTTTATTGGTTTCTTGTATTCTCAAAATGGCTATAATAGTTTTTAGTATGTTTTCGTATTATGAGATATTTCTAAGACAAGTGAAGTATATATGAGGTGCTCTTTTTCAGCATCGTAATTATCATTATCATTACTGTTGTTTCTGAATATTTATAACTGGGAAAATGAGAAGAATTCGGCAAAATCTTACTAAAAAGCTTTAAAGATTTTTACACTTATATATTTCAATTAAATATTTTGTTTCGTAAATTTTAAACATTTCCTAAAACGTACTATTTGTTTCTTTGAACTTTAGAGTGTTATGTGACCATTCTTTTCTTTCTCTTAAAACTGTGCTAGAATGGCTGTGGAAACAAGCAATAGAAGTTACAGAGAGACACGTTTAGGGCTTCAGTAACTCACATAATATTAAAGCACATTTTTGCATTGTTCTCCTAGTTTTATAGATTCGTAAGCTGCAGAACAGTCCATTTCACAGTTAATCAGGGTTGGTTAATTAGTTCTTAATGCAGTTTAAGTGTAAAGAGCTTTTAAAAATGTTAAATAATATAGTGTTGCATGTGGTCAGGAGAAAGTTCTGTCTAACAGTGATGAGAACTAGGTAAAAATAAATTTTAAAAATTACCAAGTGATTCCAAAGCAATAGTTGAACCCAACGATTGAATTAAATGTGTTTCCTACTACATTTGACTTTTTCTACTGTTAATATACGTTTCAAATGATCACAATGAATATTGTTTGTAACTGCATTTCTATTCATATTATAATATCTATTCCGAGTTCTATGGAAGACATAATTTATAAATGTTGTTTCGTATTTCATAGTTCATTAGCATATAATATGTAAAGTATCGTTAAAATCTGTCGTGTTAGATTTATACTTTATTGTAAGTTTGCTTTATCCTACCTTTGATAAAATGCACGCACAAGCCTGGCCCTTTAAATGCAGGAACCAAAATTGTTAAATGGGTATAAAGCGGGTGGTATTTTTAAGTAAGATTTTAAGTACTATGATTATTTTACTACGAATAGTAGAAGAAGGATGAGATAGCTTTAGTAAAAAACAAAATCTTCGTTATCATGATATCTTCATAAAATTCATAGGCTAAAGCTCAGAATTGGTGCATATTTACAACTCCTAATCGTATAAATAAGCCCACAAGAGCACTCGATTAAAAGAATCCATTACCATAAATTTTAAAATTGGTGTTAATGCATTTTATTTAATAATTTTTAAAACTAATTCTAAAACTATTCATACATTTTTGGAAATTTGTAATACAAGCGGTGATTTATTTAATCTTAAAGGCAGCATTGGGCTTTTACGTTCATGAATTAAAATTAAAGTAAAATAGTTAGATCTCTACGGGATGATATATTTTATTACAGTGGCATTGGAGATCTCCAGTATTGCCAACTTAGGAATAACAACTATCTTTCCTGTGACTTGCAGTTGACCCCTAAACATAACCCGGAGATTAGCGAAAAGTGCTTCTGGGCGAGTACAATGCAAGCATCTTGAAGCTGACAACCATGTTGACTTTAGATACTTATCTACCTCCTCCATTCCTCCTACATGTGGCAGTCAATAATTTGTGACGTCAGAAAATTTGCATCTTCTTGCTCCGTTCTCAAGAGGAACAGTGAAGTGGCACGTGTGAGGCCAGTAGTACGTAAACACAAACCTTCCCTTGTCTCATCAAGGAATCTCTAAATCGTTGAGGCTCATACTTCTTACCTGCTGAGTTTAGCTGACTCAATCCTACAACGTTTTTGGTTCAGAATATACTGAGAACAATGGTGAATAACTGTGCCGAGGTGTATGTTTATCAGGAGGCAGGGGATTTCACGAAGAGTATTCTGCGTCCAGAAACCTCCAGAGGGAAGAGATGATATGAAGGACACATAGAGCGACCAGTCCGCAATAGCAGACTGTACAGATGGTGTCCTTAAACTATTACATCTTGACGTCAGCAGGACCTCCACGGAGAGATCTCTCTGAGGGCCAGTCAATCACCGATCAAAGCAGACAGTTTCTTAAAGCAAAAGCAATACCCGGCGTCTTCTAGGCTGATCAATCGACGTTGAAATGATAGGAAATGGAGAACGGAAAGTTCACGAATTCCCAGTAATCGTCTACCAGCTAAGAAAAAGGGCGAAAAAAGAGAATTCAAGTTCAGAATAGCTAGCCAGATAGGAATAAAACCCGGGAACTGCAGCAGTGCTATCTGACTTCGCAGCGTTATCGGTGAACGAATAATGATTTGCTATCTATCATGTCCTTAGTTATATATACTATAGGGGACAAAATTACAAGAATCAAACCAATCAATAAAACAATGTGCATTGATCCTTGAAAAAAGCGTTGTTCCGAAAAAGATATCTTCTATAAAGCAAGTAATTCTTTTTTTAAATTCTTCACACGGAGCTTGCACATTATTGGTATATTTTTACTTTAGAAAGCACTCCAGGTTGTCAGTTATTTTATCCACCATGCTGCACATCTTAGAAACTGCTACCAGCAGCAACTCAACCCTCAAATTCATCTCCTCATTGTTTCGCAGATATTTATGGAAAATTATAGCATCCTAATAAAATATTTTGTATATTATTTGTCCTTCGGGGAGAAAATGTTTTTGTGATTGCGGCTTTAACTTAGTAGATGTCAATAATTTCGGTGCATTTACAGATTAAAGTATATACTGTGTCAAGTAAAGAAAGACAAATGAAGGCTTTTGACATAATCCTGTTTGGGAAGAGAGTAAACGCCAGCGGAGCGCATACAATTGGAACTCCCATGTCGTTTCATGTCGTGATTCTCCACATTCAGGAAGTACATTTATCTTGGTCTAAATACCCTTTTAAACATTTGGATTTACAATGACCAATGTTGGCCATCCTTAGGATATGGCAAGTTTGAAATGCTACGAACTTGCGCCTTAACCAAAAATAAAGTGTTCCACACAAAATCATGTAATGTTTTGGTTTACAGCCTTTTCACCCAGTACTCTAAAGTCAAACTCAATAATTTTACTTACATTATTGATATTCACCTTATTTACATCTGTATATTCCCAATTCTGTGTAGATTTCTTTATCACGTGTGTTCACTAATTTTCCCTTTAGAGGGTGTACTTTTTTCTGTTGCGTGGAATGGCATGCTCTTTGGACAGTTAATGAAATTATTTGTGCGAAAGTAACCAATCGGAACTTTTTCATGTCAAATTACACTATGTTTGGCTGGAAATTAAATGTTCTTTCACACTGGTTGTGTGTAGGCTAAAGTATGGAAAAGTAGAAAATTAATTGACCTAATAGTGGCTAACTATTCAGCCCGGCCCTTAAAGTACTTACACGTTGTAAGTCGCCATTAAGGTAGCTGTCTCATGTGTTTATGAGAGCTCCTAGGTGGTTTACCGGGTAAAACACGAGTCAGTTGGAGAATTTAATGTCATGTCGGCACGTTGGTCATAGTAGCTCAAGGGTTAGAGTGGCTGGACGGCAACCAGAAGATCCGTGGTTGAAATCCCGGCTATGGTATTGAATTTTTCAGTCTGACTCTATCTTTCCACTATGTTTGGTTGTTAAGAAAAAACATTCGGAATAAAAATTTTACCGGGCAGTTATTTCTGTACTGTGATATTTTCAGGGTTACAAACATACAGGATATAGGCTTCCATTGGACCTTATATATAAATATACGAATCAAAAAATACAATATTTTGCTGCTATACTATTTGTTGCAGTTTTCTCTGGAATGGAGTTGCTTACGGCCTATCCAGACGTTATTATGGTTTTCACTTTCTTCGAAGAGACAGAAAAAAGAACTGCATTTCCTGCCAATTTTGAACGAGTGTTATTATACAGCCATATAGCTTAAAACTAAAAACTTTTCATAAATGAAACACAACTTATTTGAATTTTTTGCTTCTATACCCAAATTAATCCAGAATGCTACATCACAAAAATTAATGAACCCCCAAATTGGCAATACTGGATATCTGCTAAAAGACAATGAAAGTCGCAAGAATACCATGCAATTTGAGGCAGCGTTCCTGCACCTAACGAAAAAGGGCCAGCATATTTAAGTGTTTAGTTAACTGCTTCTGTGTTGAAGTGTTTATGTTTATATCATTAGCATGTTTTTGTTGTTGTTTTTAATGAGCTTTGTTACTGAATGTATACTACTTAAAAACCTCTACATATCATAATAATATTCAAAGTGTTACTTAAAATGGAATCTGTGTGTGATTGTTGAACAGAATTCTTATCGATAATGTTGATAAAAAATGTTATTTGCGTGTTATAAAATTTCCTTCTCACAGAAAACAATTGGTAAGTTTGCAAGAGAGACTGTAAATGTTGAGCATGTAGAAATGCATTGTAATAAATAGGGGCCTACTGAATAAATCTAGGTAAAACAAGTAATAATATACTGATGATGAAATTATAAAGTATCAGACGAGCACCGATAGGTAGAAATATATAAAATAGAACAGAAAAATAACGTGGATGTTGAATGCAATAAATTTTAGATGAAACCATATTATTTATGTAAACAGATTCAAAACCCCGCTGATGTTTCCTTAAAAGTGTGAAGACAAATAACTACTCCTGGTTATATAGAAACAAAAATCTTGTAACATTTTCTGGAATTAGAAAAAGTGTACCATAAAGTAATAAGCTGTAATGATGTGTTTTAGACTTTGAAGTGTTAAACACAAAAAGTGAGAAGAAATATATGCATATCAAGAAAACAAAGCAGTGTTATTTTATTTTGTTCCTGCAATTCCTAATCATTTTATCAAAATATAATGTTAATCCCAAATGCAGTTACGTATGCTTCTGGATGGAAATTACACTAAAATGTTGACAAATCTTAATTATGTATATTGACGCAGGAACGGGATATACTGTATGCGTATTTATAAGAAGCAAAAATAAGTTGTGCACAAGAATAGAGTCTATGTGTGATAAGAAGTCACGGATTTCTAAGAAAGAGAAAGCAGTATTCGCCCTCTTGCTCGCACGCAGTCTTGTGACAAACCTTTCAGGGTGAAGGTGGAATCTGCAACTCCAGGAATCTGCACACTTGAGGAAGAAAACTGACAAGGTAAAGTTTTGGCCGGAAGAAACGTTCCTTTTCCATTGTAGTGAATGTGAGGTAGCTCAGGTCATCTCTCCACTACTGCTCTCTAATTCTTAGAACTTAACCCAAACAGACCATAGTAGCGCCAGCAAGATGAGTACCCCCTTTATACCCTTACAATCATCCCTTCGTCTTTCCTTCTACCTGACAGGTAAACAGACATGTGACATGTGTCGCAGTGGAGGTCATTCGGGTTCTGGAGGAAACGTCTTTTGCGATTTAATCAAATACATTCTTCTGAACAGAAGAGTTGGCTAGGAAAGCACAAAGAAGGTTAATGGCAATGGAGAATGCCAGTGAATGACTTAACAACAATGCTAGACAGCTCATATTGGTATTGTGTGAGAAACCACTCTCAAACAGCATTACTGACCTTAGCCAATCTTAAGGATGTCCATCTGTGAAAGTTGAAAAATGACACAACTTTTTTTTGCCTAATTAGGGTTATCGATTTCCTAATTTTTAATGTCATGCGGGCCTTTAAACTGTCAGGTGGCGATTTAAATAAGCTATTTTGGTGATTTTCTCGTGCTTTTAATTTTCAGTGCTTTTCAGAGCATAAGTTACTCCACACGATGTAATTTTCAAAACAGAGGCTTAACAATTTTTATGCTTGGATAAAAACAGTACCAAAGAAAATTTATGAAATTATATTTATAATGTTACCAGAGTTTGTGCAATGAAACAACAAGGGTCATATTTCACAAAAAATATTATAAACTAATAAAATGATATCTAAATAATTTTTTATCCTAAACCAAGTGTCACATTAAAATTTATTCTTATAAATGTACTAATAATGTATTTATGAGTGTAACTTATAAGTATTATTTTTCTCAAACTAAAATTACATCGTGTGGAACAGTTTAATTAAATTACAAAAAAGTATATTATGCAATGAGACTACAATGGTAGTAATTAAAACGCAAGTATTATTATTATTATTATTATTATTATTATTATTATTATTATTATTATTATTATTATTATTATTATTATTATTATTATTATTATTATTATTATTATTATTATTATTATTATTATTATTATTATTATTATTATTATTATTATTATTATTATTATTATTATTATTATTATTATTATTATTATTATTATTATTATTATTATTATTATTATTATTATTATTATTATTATTATTATTATTATTATTATTATTATTATTATTATTATTATTATTATTATTATTATTATTATTATTATTATTATTATTATTATTATTATTATTATTATTATTATTATTATTATTATTATTATTATTATTATTATTATTATTATTATTATTATTATTATTATTATTATTATTATTATTATTATTATTATTATTATTATTATTATTATTATTATTATTATTATTATTATTATTATTATTATTATTATTATTATTATTATTATTATTATTATTATTATTATTATTATTATTATTATTATTATTATTATTATTATTATTATTATTATTATTATTATTATTATTATTATTATTATTATTATTATTATTATTATTATTATTATTATTATTATTATTATTATTATTATTATTATTATTATTATTATTATTATTATTATTATTATTATCATTATTATTATTATTATTAACCGAGCGAGCGAAGAGAAGCGAGGTTAACAATTATGATACGAGCGTTTTAATTACCATTTTAGTCAAGTTTCATGCGACTGTTTGTGCTCGATTGTGTATCTAAATTATAGGTCTCATTTAAAAGTATTCATTTCTGGTTTGATTAAAATGTTGCAATCGTTATTGCTTTTACTAAAGTGTAGCGTAGTATTCACTACGCAGGCGCAGAAATATTTATTACTTCCCTATAAACAGCTGTAAATGTGTGACGCAGTTTAACCTAAAAATATTAAAACAAAACACTGGTAGCATTAAAACAAGAAACTTACTTTTATCATGAGGTATTTTACATCAGGTGCTTCATTTATAAATGTTTTTAACTCATCAGGTGTAAATGTTTTGGCTTTTTTTTCCTTTATATCCTTCCAATTTGCATTTTAGTCAGCTTTTCAGTTTTGGTTATTTAAACAAGTCAATTTGGTGCCTAATGTTGAGTGTTGATTTCGAAACAGAATAGTGAGTCCACAAGGTCGATGATTTCATATTTTAAGACAATTATTCGAAATACACTAGAAATGCGTTTTCTGAGAACGAATTTGTACGTTTTGATATTATCCAATCCATGAATTGTGAATACAATTTGTCGTACATCTTTCTTGACTTTTGTGGCAGAAAGTTATTGGTAACATTGAGTGCTTTTGTCGTAATTTCTGGGGGTGTAGGTTCAATGTCACTGTTACTAGTGTCAGACATTTTAACTTTTTTCTAAGCTGGCGCTAGTACCGTTGTCGATCGAAACGAGAATAATCGATACTTGCGCTTTCAGAACGTTACGCGGCCACTTCTGATTGGTCAACACCAGTACTTTAATGAACAGGTGTGCTTTAATGAGGTTCATTAAAGTACTGCTACCAGTACTATAAATTCAAAAGTTTGGTGTGGTCGAGCATAAACACTATAAATGTATTAACATTACAAGAATTATTTTGAACAAAGAACTGAAATCGGGTGTATGAACTATTGTTAATACAACAATAATTGTGTTAAAGCTCCAAGTCAGTCCAAGCAAAATTATAGATTTAAGGTTTTTCAGAGATGGGTATCCTTAAGCTGAAAAATGCAGTTCTGTAAAATTAACATGTTTATTACCTTTGTTTTGTTATACAATAGTTGTTATGAAGGATTCGGATTACGATTTCACTACGGACAGGGTTCGGTACGTACGGCACCATGCTGGGCCCATTGTGCCTAAACCAAGAGGGCACCACCGGGAGGAAGGATGAGGTGAGAGGAGACAGGGCCGGCTGACCCAAGGAGCCACGACAGTGCAGAGGGCACTAGATGGAAGCTTCCCCCGACACGCCAGGACAAGGTAACCGCTCCCTTACGGTAGGACGGCAACGAGCCCAGCAGCCGAGCCCCAAAGGTATCTGGCTGGCGGTCCCGAAATTGTCCCAGCAGAGGTGCGGAGACCGGCAACAGACCTACAAGAGCAGGAAGTAGTTTACCTCAGAGCATATCATTCTACCATGCGCCGCCGAGACACCCGCTGACACTTCTACTCTGAAAGAGACCAGATTAGAGATGATCTGAAATGATAATGGATATGAAATGGAGGGACAGGAAATTCGGGGATGTAGTTAACCTACCCAGCATTCACATAGCGACTCGGGAAACCACCAGAAAATACCATGGGTCAGGTAGGTCGGCCACGGGAATCGAACCTGGGCCTCCCGAAGGCGGGCCACAGACGAAACCGCCTGAGCCATACCACTCGGTGTTGTTATGCAGAGTTAATTACTTCCCTTATGCTGCTTAAGACATTTAAATAGCTTCCATATTGTATTATCAAAAATAAACGTCACAATTTATCTGAAAAATGCATTGAAATTGTTAACAATGTATAATTGCTAGATAGTGACGCAGTCATAATGTTTTGGACAGTAATGTGTAGGCACCCAAACCGTTTAGCTGAACTGCGTAAAGGTGTATTGTTCTGAAGCTTTACAGGCTCCAACGTGAGCCGCATTGAAATGCCTTTTTAAGGTGAAGCTTGTTATGTATCCGAAGTTAGTAACCATCGTGAAGGAAAGCGCTTGTATTATCAGTCCCGATTAGGCATTCCTCCTTCACTCATGTTCCACATGCAAGCTACCACTGCAGTGATAAGACTGTCACGCGACTATAAACAGAATCAACCGGTTTTGTTGGCTGTGTCTACCTGATTTTTGAAGGTAATGGGGTCGAGAGGGAGGGTAAATTCACACTTATAGTGCCTTCATTCACACCGCTGATTAAAAGATTGGAAGTACCGAAGGGTGGATGGTGGAGAATTGGTATGAACAGGTAAGCTGAGCTCCGCAAAACAGTCTCATTTGAGTTTTGTAGCTTTGATGTACAGCCTGCCTAGACTTGGTGCAAAGGCTAAAAACATATGAAGGTACTAAAGATTCCAATGGATCATATATTTACTCGTCCTACCAGCTCAGCGAACGTGGTAAACAAATTTCTTGCATCCGAAGGGAGAATATGTTCCTCATTCATTATGCTAAGGTTTACAAAGACATGTGATAATGGTATAATCAGCATTTTACTTTCTGACCATGGCCGTACAAAACACCTGTCTCACTCAACGTTCATTCAACGCTGAAAAGAATGAAAAATTCTAGCATTGCCTCCTCAGAATAATTATTCCAAATATAAACATACAGTAAGCTATGAAAATACAAACCATTCCTTACTCACAAAACTTGTTTAAAATATAAACAGTAGTAGAGTATACTACATGGCAAAGCGAGAAAGCGTATCGACAAAAATTCGCAACACACAGAACACTCAGCTTATCGCATATACGCTGTGAGTCCAGTGTATGTATAGTCTGTTCAGATGTAATCATGTCTTCTGGACAGCAATGTGTCATACATCGGCAGGCGCAAGAAATCGTATATAGACACACGCACCTTCCAATCGCTCTATTTGTGTTTCGTAACTTACTGTACATTAACCTACTAATATTTTACTCTTCTAATCGACCAGAGAAGACCCGATAAGGGCCGATCACAACGCTGGTCAGCTGAAGGTCGATACGCCTCTACGCTCTGTCGAGTAATAAAAATACAAACCGAGCGAGATGGCTCAGGCGGTTTCGTCTGTCGCCCGCATTCGGGAGGCCCGGATTCGATTCCCGTGGCCGACCTACCTGACTCATGGGTTTTTTTCGGGGGTTTTCTTGGGTCGCTAGGCGAATGCTGGGTAGGTTAATTACATCCCCCAAATTTACCGTCATCTCCATTATCATTTCATATCATCTCTCATCGTGGTCTCTTTCAGGGCAGAAGTGTCGGCGCGTGTCTCGGCGGTGCATGGCAGGATGATATGCTCTGAGGAAAACTACTTCCTCCTCCGATAGGTCGGTTGCCGGCCTCAGCTCCTCTGCTGGGACCTTTTCGGAACCGCCAGCCAGGGACTTTTGGGGCTCGGATCGCCTGCCTTGGTACCATTAGGGCTCGGCTGTTGGGCTCGTTGCCGTACCGCTGCAGAGGAGCGGGTTCTTTGTCCATGCCTGTCGTGGGAGGTCTCTATCGCCAAGCAAACTGTAGAGACCCTGCCCTATTTACTGTTGTGGCTCCTTGGGTCGGCCGTCCTCTCTCTCCTTTGCCTCATCCTTCCTCCCGGGGGTGCCCCACTTGGGGGCATAGGAACAATGGGCCCAGCATTGTGGCCTACGTACCGAATCCCCTCCGTAATGAAATCCCAATCCCAATACAAATACAAGCTATTCCTTTCTCACATTTATCTCACGTATAAACATAGATTAACTAAAGTTCTTCTGGTTTAACTTGAAACATGACCTACTTAGCGCTACCCCACCCTGTAACAAGGGAGGGGTGACAAGTTTTGTAAACACATTGCCATTGCTATACGCGACTGCCTAGTCTCCGTCAGACAGCGACAGGTGCTGCAATCAGTGCAGGGCTTGTCTATTTACAAACAGTGCTTTATATTGACAGTGAAATATGGTATCAAAGCCAGTGATATACGAGATATTTAAGAGAAACAAACTGTATACAATCGATTCCATAGTTGGATTAAATTGACATACCTCACATCCGTGTCATTGTGATACGAACGTTATCGAGCTAATATGGGCACAATTCAATGAAGGAGGTAGAAAAGATGTACTGGGGAAATGACAGATTAATTGATATGTCGGACAATTTCATCATAAATTTAGAAGAAAGTGACTCTCAAAAAAATCCCTAATGGACGATATATCTATACTGCCGCCATCTACCAGTAGTGTTTAAACCGCTGCGCTTGAAAGTATTAAAGGGAATCACGCGGAATCAATCGGAGTATTGCATGGAAATAATACGATGCTGGGTATCAGACATGGGTTACCTACGCGGACAATAATGCGTTCTCCCTCCCCCCTCCCTCTCTAATTCCCATGTTTCAAGATAAACCATAAAAAACTGTATGAAAATACAAATTACGCACTTTGGCAAGTAATGATTTAAAAGTTCAGTTCGTTTCTAGAGTGTGTGCTATTTTATTATTAAACTGATCGGGGAAATTTCAAATTCGAAATTAAACATTGCTAATATTGTAAATTAAATTATTATATTTCTCTATTCCCTTCTGTTTGTAATATGAGTGAGTGAAAATGTCTATCGAAATCGGGAAAAGCTATTTTTGGAATAACAAACTGAAGTGGTTCAAGTTCAAGGCAGAAACATTATGTTTAAGTATTTAATTTTATTTATAGTACGAAGATCAGGATTTAAACCTAGAATTTGATACAGAAATCTTCCCGAAGTGCGTGTGTTTATAAACTCCTTGAATAACAAGAAACCATTTTTAGAAAAGGTTCTGTGTGTGTGTGTGTGTGTGTGTGTGTGTGTGTGTGTGTGTGTGTGTGTGTGTGTGTGTGTGTGCGTGTGTGTCTATATGTGCGTGCGCCTTTCTGTGAACAATATAGCTCAGAAAGTCCAAGCGAGATGCTCTAAGTGGTTTTGTCTATGGCGCGCATTCGGGAGGTCCAGGTTCGATTGCCGTGGCCCACCTACCTGACCCATGGATTTTTTCTGGGGCTTTCCCGGGTCGCCAGGCGAATGTTGTGTAGGTAAATTACATCCCCCGAATTTCCTGTCCCTGCATTACATCTCCAGTATTATTTCTCATCATCTCTAATCTGGTGAAGTGTCGGCGTTAGCCTCGGCGTTGCATGGCAGGATGATATGCTACCGGTGAAGGCTTCCTCCTTCGGTAGGACGCCTTCCGGTCTCCAAGCCGGCCTGGTGGACCGTTTCAGAACTATGGCGGGTGGGATGCCGGCTATATAGGCCTGCCGGGGAGCTTCCAACTGGGCAATTGTAAAAACCCTACCATCTGCACTGTCGTAACTCCTTGGGATGGCCGTCCGCCTGTCTCCTCTCGTCTCATCCTTCCTCCCGGGGTAAAAGAGATCAAAACTGGTCGAGGTACTCAATCCCCCTCGTAATAATCAAATCTAATTCAATAGCTAAGAAAGGAAAAGTCGGTTAAATACCAAATTTGGTATTTGACTTCAGCATCCTCCAAGGATATGACACTTATACATATAAGAAAATTTGACCCCAAACTATTCTTTACCTCAAAACATTTTCGAAAGCTGTTTTATTTTCCATAAAGCGTTCCAACAATGTTGACTAAAACACAGTTCATTTGATATTTTCTCGTGACAAATAAAATGTATATCTTGAGTTTTCTGAGAATAGTCTGTGAATTCCTGTTCATTCTAGGTGACTTTTGCACAACTGTATACCGTAAGAGAAGATAGGGAGTGGGAGAGAATCATATCTTAATATACAAAAATTGTCTCTTATTAAAACACACAATTTGTCACTTTTTTGGCGAGCCTTTGCGAGATAATTCTTGTTATTTGTCTGAATTTCATCTCGATTTTCATTAAATAAAAGAATAAATGTTTCTACTCGCTTTTTCTACATCTACGGATTTAACCCAAGATATTATTTTTTTTAAACAAAGTCTAATCGCACGTGTGTCAACTACCACGCTTGGCAACATTGCTCGGCGCAAGCATTGGCACCATTCATATGCATTTGCCTTTGCACACACTTTAGGAGCTGTATCTTTATTACGACTTTGGATTGAACGTGAAGTTTCAGCTTTAGTACAATAGCTTTTGCACACATGTACCCTGAATTACTGAGGGTAATTTTCTTAAGTTTTGGCGACAGAAAAGGCAGGATCTCTTCTCTCATCTGTTTTTCTCTGTATATCTTCTGTCTGTGGTAATCTGGACGCTATTATTATTTCTCTTTAAGCATATGAGTTAATTCGTGTTTTGTATTCAAATACATTTTTTTCTATTTCTTTGCTTATGCGATAAAAGCAGAACTTGAATCTCACTTTGATTCAAAGAATTCCATACTCTATTTTTATTTTCGTTCATGGAACTATGATTTAATGTGATATTCTTTGTTCTTGTGTGTTGACAATTATTCAATTCTTGATGACGAGATTATTAAATCAAAAGGCTTGATTTTACAACAGGCATTTTAAGATAAATGAGTTTTCTAAACATAATGAAACATTTAATTTCCCTTGCTTTGTAAAGAGTTTAGTTTAATCTTATCACAGTGAACTGAAACAAGGAGGTAAGATAACACGAGAAAATCTTGAAGACAAAATAGCTTATTATAGCAGGATGCAGTTTATAAAAATTGTATTACAAAAAAGTTTAGTTTTGCTGGCTGTTTGTCCTTTAATTTCTATAACAAAATGGGGATTAAACTTGAGAAAATAATGGATTTTCCTTTTAATCTAATTGTTAACGTTATTACGCTAAACCCTGTGTTACAGTTGGTTAAGTATAAGGGTACTGTATAATCTGTGTAAACCAACACCTGTGTTGAGGTTAGAATTCGTTTATTTCCCCAGACTTACATATTTTATAAAGGGTCTTGGACAAAGTAGGTTTAGCCTTTTCTTTTCAGTTTGCAATGTAGTCGCTGTGATAGTAAACGCAGAAGAATCCCGGTTTAAGAGATTTAGAAGGAATGGAAATTAATTGACCTAATAGTGGTTAACTATAAAGCCCGGGCCTTAAAGTAATTACACGTTGTAAATCGCCATTAAGGTGTTTATGAGAACTCCTAAGTAGTTTACCGGGAAAAGCACGAGTAAGCTGGAGAATTTAATGTCATGTCGGCACGTTGGACGTAGTAGCTCAAGGGTTAGAGCTGCTGGACGGCAACCAGAAGGCACGTGGTTCAAATCCCGACTATGGCATTGAATTTTTTAGTCTGACTCTATCTTTCCAGATTTGGGATGGCCCCTGAAGTATCTACGAATGTTGAGGAGCATAGGGGTGAGGCAGGTTTCGGACGTACCATGGGGCGTTACTGTTTTTGGTAGAATTCGATTTTGTAGGGTTACAACTCTCTTCATTGTGATTTTTAAGATGAGTTCCAAATATCCAGAACTGCTTTATTAGTGAAAAATATGTATGACTCGCTTGAGATGAATGGTAGCACAGACTGTTGTTTAATAATTTATTTAACTGGTGACTTCTGCTATTGTAGTAGTTCTTTCTATTTTTAAATTAAGGAAGAGATATAGGTGTTCCAGTTGAACTTGGTCTCCAGCGTTAAATCTTAAGTATCTCACCATCTCGGCTTCTGATATTTCTTTATTTACAAATGCGAATATGATCTTTTGTAAACATCCAATGGTTTAACTGTTTTACACGTCCATAACTTCACATTTCGAGGAGAGTAGAGAACAGTCTTAATTAAAGAAAGGTCCACCTGTCCCAGGCACTTAATTAAATCTCTGTCTATAAATTAAGGAAAAGGAGCCACTAACTTCAGAGATAAGCAGGGAATTTCCTTTTCACTAACTCGCTTTCTTGGCTATTTGGTACAAATTGTGTAACTTCCCGATGAGCCACAAGCTAGACATTTTAAGCGTAGCTCACAACTAGATGACAATATTAACTCTTTCAAGAAAATAGCTCCACACCAAACTACTCACTACAAATAATCTGTTTAATTTAAATTGCTTTTATTAAAATAAATAAAACATTTGTATTAATTTCTGATTACATTGAATCCCACGGTAAATAATTTCAATGCAAATGAAAACCTTAACTTTAACCTGATTACAAATTTATAGAGGTAAACAAACAAGAGAGTATAGCAACGACTGAAAAAAATGTTGCAACCGAATCCTTTATACCCAACAGCCATTCCGTAATGGATTTGCCACCCACAATCCTAGTTTTCAAAGTGCACTTGAGAGAGGCTTTACTAAAACCTAAAAATTTGCAAATATTTTCTTATTATAATATGTGTTCATTTTTCATTTAATGTCAGACAGGTAAGTATTTTCATTGCTATTAAGAATTCCAATCATCAACTTTGAACTACATCTGTATGGGGTTAGAAGTCTATGACATTATAAATATGTAAATTGATTGCATTATTTCACACACAAGCATAAAGACTAGAAAGCAATTATTTAACATTTTTAAAGTGGACTAAACCGTATAAAATGATTTCTTCCGATTTATAGCTCCCTAAAATTTTGAGATTGTGAAATTTTAGTAACTATGAAAATATTTATGATATTTAAAATGAAAAATTTGGGGCCTTTGCAACAAAAGGTAGCAGTCGTTCAGCAAACTCATAAAATAATTCATATAATTTTCAGTGCAATAAAATTGCTTTTGAACTATTCATACATAAATTATCAGTTCATGTGGGCGTGAAGCTAGTTGCCAAATTGGTCGGTTATCTGTTTATGTTTAGTTTATTGGAAGAGTTGACCACCACCATACTCGGTCAGAGTTTAACGGCTTTTGAATTGTGAAAAGGATTAAAAAGATATTCGCTACATTAATTTTCGAAGACATACAAATTGCCCTCTTCTTCATTCGAATTTTCTTGACGTACAGTCTAACTACCGTCCTTCACCAGTGTATGAAAAGGAAATAATTCTGGCGAAGGCTATTTCTCCTGCATCTTAATATATCCTGCGCTTTTAATGTTTCATGTTTATTCTTTAGAAACCTGGTTGAAGGGAATAAATATGTTATAGTAACAAAGTGAGTGATCTTAAGTGTTTCTCTTCTTTAATTCCACAGTACCGTTGTATAAATTAAACAAATTAGCTGTCACTGTCATCCATTTCATGGGCGTGTCTTTCTGCTTATCCACATATTGCTTTATTTACAAAGCTGCTGGTCAAAATGGAAAATTTGTAACGAATTTACGGCATGGTCAGAGGTGAGCTGGAATTTCGACAGTCATCGCTTTTATATATATATAATTACAAATTACTCATGTAGGGGTGTTCAGGTTTAACATAGAGAAAATAAAAGTTGCATTAATTTAAAATGTATCTTTATTTATATAAAACATACAAAAACGTACACTAGTTTCTATCATACTATAAAGGTAGTACCCGTTGAGTTATGATCTTAATGCTGATCCACTTTGAAATCTACATTTTCATTTTCATAAATTAAGTACAGTATATGTTGCTTTTGTACAATACACTTAAGGAAAATAAAACATTGATATATCTAATGAGGAACTACAATTATTGAAAGATGTCACAAACATTTTGTTACACACAATATTTCTGTTAAACTAAAAAGAACTGGTAAATACTGGAAAAGATGCTGCCCTTGCCTTTTGTATAGATTCTTTGTTGTTTACGTCCGCCAGGTAACTATGGAGAACCTTATAATTATGTTTGGTCAGTGTTTCTGAAGTGCTTAAGAGGAATTACTTTTATAATTTATTGTTGTTTTCCTTCACTACTATGTTGGGAAGATGAAATCTTTTTTCCTGTGGAATCATACTATTCAAGCACTAAAGCTATATAGAGAAGGGCTAGAAAACATTCTACAAATTTTAAATAACGGCGAAGTGAAAATGTTGACAACTTGGAATTTGTAATGCTAATATTCAAGCAGATATCACCAAAATATTAGTAGTAAACAATAACTAGTACGGGTGTGAAAAGTATACCTCCTTGAGATTACCACATTGGAGACGTTGAAGTCATTATTGGACCAGGTCTGCATATATCAGTGGGTAACATCAAAAGAATCTACGCTGAGGAATTATTGAGTTACACAGAAACACAGCTTCATTGGGCTCAATGGTAGTCAGATATTTTAAAAAGGATGGATAAGCAACGCTGTAAATGCAAGTTAAACTGACCATTCAATACTCCAATTTGGAGCGAAATAGCAGATATACTAGTGAAACAATTACAAAATGCTTGAAGAAGTTAAACAATACAGATAAATGTCTTATAAATCAGTAAACTATAAGATTCTGATTATTAACTTCTTCCTAAGAGGACATCTGACTGCAGTTTTACAACACACCTACAACGTGACAAGAGATTGTCTCACAATGAGTGTTCTTTCAATATACATAGCCACCGTTGCTATCATAGTTCTGACCAGAACCTGATGGCCGAGAACTCAAACCATTTCCTTGTGAAGACGATGGAGCCCCATAGCCAGAAGATGGTGGGGCAGGAGGCCCAAAGTTCCCAGAAGTTGGTGGAGCAGGAGGTTGAGGTGCTCCATAGCTTCCAGATGGTGCATTATAGCTGGATGGTGGTGGTGCTGGTGGTCCGAAACTGGAGGAACCACCGTTAGGTGCGCCATAGCTCGATGAGGGAGCCTTGCTTCCACCATTACCTCTTGATGGAGCACCATAACTAGAAGACGGTGCTCCCACAGAGCCACCGCCAAAACCATTGCTAGAAGAGCTGTAACTGGAAGATACAGCACCGCCTCCGAAACCTCCGTTTTTGGATCCTCCACCAAAACCATTGCTGGGGGCACCATAACTAGAAGATGGTGCTCCCACAGAGCCACCGCCAAAACCATTGCTTGGAGCACCGTAACTGGATGATGGAGCACCGCCTCCGTTTTTAGATCCGCCACCAAAACCGTTGCTTGGGGCACCATAACTGGAGGATGGAGCACCTCCTGAACCACCGCCAAAACCATTGCTTGGAGCACCGTAACTGGATGATGGAGCACCGCCTCCGAAACCTCCATTTTTAGATCCGCCACCAAAACCGTTGCTTGGGGCACCATAACTGGAGGGTGGAGCACCTCCTGAACCACCACCAAAACCATTGCTGGGAGCACCATAACTAGATGATGGAGCACCTCCTCCGAAACCTCCATTTTTAGATCCGCCACCAAAACCGTTGCTTGGGGCACCATAACTTGAGGATGGAGCACCTCCTGAGCTACCACCAAAACCACCGCTGGGAGCACCGTAACTGGATGATGGAGCACCTCCTCCGAAACCTCCATTTTTAGATCCGCCACCAAAACCGTTACTTGGGGCACCATAACTTGAGGATGGAGCACCTCCTGCGCTACCGCCAAAACCATTGCTGGGAGCACCATAACTAGATGATGGAGCACCTCCTCCGAAACCTCCATTTTTAGATCCGCCACCAAAACCGTTACTTGGGGCACCATAACTTGAGGATGGAGCACCTCCTGAGCTACCACCAAAACCAATGCTGGGAGCACCGTAACTAGAAGATGGAGCACCTCCTCCGAAACCTCCATTTTTAGATCCGCCACCAAAACCGTTGCTTGGGGCACCATAACTTGAGGATGGAGCACCTCCTGAACCACCACCAAAACCATTGCTGGGAGCACCGTAACTGGATGATGGAGCACCTCCTCCGGAACCTCCATTTTTAGATCCACCACCAAAGCCGTTGCTTGGGGCACCATAGCTTGAGGATGGAGCACCTCCTGAACCACCACCAAAACCATTGCTGGGAGCACCGTAACTGGATGATGGAGCACCTCCTCCGGAACCTCCATTTTTAGATCCACCACCAAAGCCGTTGCTTGGGGCACCATAGCTTGAGGATGGAGCACCTCCTGAACCACCGCCAAAACCATTGCTGGGAGCACCATAACTGGATGATGGAGCACCTCCTCCGAAACCTCCATTTTTAGAACCACCACCAAAACCGTTGCTTGGAGCACTGTAGCTAGATGATGGAGCACCGCCTCCAAAGCCTCCATTTTTAGATCCGCCACTGAAGCCATTGCTTGGTGCACCATAACTGGAAGATGGAGCTCCTCCTCCGAAACCTCCATTTTTAGATCCGCCGCCAAAACCGTTACTTGGGGCACCATAACTTGAGGATGGAGCACCTCCTGAACCACCGCCAAAACCATTGCTGGGAGCACCGTAACTAGAAGATGGAGCACCTCCTCCGAAACCTCCATTTTTAGACCCGCCGCCAAAACCGTTGCTTGGGGCACCATAACTGGAGGATGGAGCACCCCCTGAACCACCGCCGAAACCATTGCTGGGAGCACCATAACTGGATGATGGAGCACCTCCTCCGAAACCTCCATTTTTAGATCCACCACCGAAACCATTGCTGGGAGCACCGTAACTGGATGATGGTGCACCTCCTCCAAAGCCCCCATTTTTAGATCCACCACCAAAACCATTGCTGGGAGCACCATAACTGGATGATGGAGCACCTCCAGAACCACCTCCGAATCCATTACTCGGAGTGCCATAGCTAGAGGATGGGGTTCCACCTGAGCTACCTCCAAAACTGCCGCCGCCAGCACTTGGAGCACCATAACTAGACGAGGGGACGCCTCCAGTACCACCTAGTCCACCTCCTGAGCCAGCTCCAAAACCGTTGCTTGAAGGTGCCTTTCCATTACTGTAAGATGGCGGAAGATATCCCTGCGACGGATTACCAAATCCATTTCCACTTCCACTGCCACCATTGCTCCAGGATGGAATTGGCGCTGTAAAAGACAAAACAGTGGGATTGTACATTTTGTGGCATATACATTTCACACTTGTTTTATCATACTCTCTCTTCACTTTTTGTGCATGCAGGTTCATCTGTGTAAGCACTTCATGTGTTGATAGCCTTACACTTGAAGTTTTCTAACATGTGTACTTCTACTGTTGATTGGAGGCCTCATATAGGGATATTTACAACTCTTATATGAATTTACTTAATTTAAACTGAAGCATCTTGTTTCGGGGTGGTGGAAAGGTTATACCAATCCGACTTTTTCCCTTGAAGGTAATGAAAAGCAATAAAATGTCCCCAGGAACGGGAAAATTACTATGTTTCCCTCATAATGCATACTCGAACTATAATTGCGTTTCTGCTACACAGCTTCCGTCTAACATAATGGAGCAATGAGAAATATAGATTTATGATATATTGTTCTCAAATGATTAATCTCTAACATTATGAATTATCATCGTATACGTTAAATGTCCTTTCGGAAGCGCGCGTACTTTGAAATTCCGGTGACGAATAATACACATTTCGGACAAATAAAATGTAAAAGTGGCTGTGAACCGTGTAGGATCTTTCCAAATAAAAAGGGTTCTAAGGAAATGAGTGGCAGTTCGTCTGAAAATAAGAACGTAGAATTACAAATGATATGGTAGCAGTACAAAGGGGTTGAATAAAACTTCTAGCCCATAGTAAATACGTACATGCTGAAAGGACTTAGGACTATGTATAAAAAATCGGACAAAAATTCAAGGCATAAAATATGAAGGCAGCATTATTTATATTCCAACAATGAAGTAAGAGATAGAACTTGGTTTTAGCACTAACAATTCAAGTGTTGTTAAATCATTAGTATTAGTCGGCCATGATATGCGTGTACCTTGAGGAAAGCCCCATTATTTGTTGAGAATGCTTAACATCTTTAAGACTAACGAGAGAGGAGTGAGAGGTAAGTGGTGTCTGGTTTGTCTGGTTTATCTTGAAACATGGGAATTAGGGAGAGGGCGCATTACTGCCCGTGCTGTTGTACTTAACCAATGACTGCCTAATCCCACATCCTAACACTTCCATGTAACGTTCCAGTTGACTCTACTGGTTGGTGGTGGATATAGTTCATTGGGGGTTTCTTGTAGGGTCCCGACAAACTGCTAATAACCTCAGCTCCATTGTCATCGGTTGCTAGATTACAACCGCAATCTTCACAGTCATCGTCCGATTCAGAAACACTTTCTTCTAACTTTATAATGAAATTGTCCAGCATATCAATTAATCTGTCTTTTTCCCAGTACATTTCTTCTACCCCTTTCACAGGCAGTGCTGCAATGTGAAAGATGTCACATCATCTCGTTCTTTGCATGTCACATTTTCTTTTATTTGTGCCTATATTAGCTCGAAAGCATTCGTATCGCAGTGACATGTAAGTAAGATGCGTCTATGTAATTCAGCTGTGGAATCTACTGCTGTTTGTTTTTCATAATTATGTGCACAACGCAGTTTTGTTGCCATATTTACATTATTAACATATTTCATGTCAATATAAAGCAATATTTATAAATTAGTAGGCCTTACACTGGTTGCAGAACCTGTCGCTGACTGACGGAAATTAAGCAGTCGCGGATAGCAGTGGTAATGTGTTTACGAATTGTGTCCCACCTCAGTTGTCACAGGGAGGGGTAGCGCTAAGTTCGTCATGTTTCAAGTTAAACCAGACGAATCTTAGTAGTATAGCAGTTTTATAATGAGGACAGTACTACATTTGCAGGCCTCAACCTCACCAGTCAATGCATCTCGGAGCTGCCGATGTTTTCTTTATCTGATTGCACGTCCTATACCCCACACACTTGTTCCGAAACCGATTAGTTCCTCTTCCTATCGAAAACCCTCATATCGTGGCAGACTAGCAAATTATTTACTGATGCTGACACATATTTAATTTGAATTCTGTGTGGCATCTTACAGAAAACATTAATGAAACTTGAAAAGAGCAACCATTTCCAAGGTAGTTGGTAATATAAGGCTCAAATGTCTTTCAAGCATGTCTGTAGCATAACGCTTAGGAAAATTTATATCTGAAAATGAAATATTTCCAAAACGGCTAAAGCTGCTTAAAAATTGTACACAAATTGTACATTTAATAACATATAAATTTCCCTTAACTAAAAGTTGTCTGACTTAAGATTTCCAGCCTCCTTTTTGCTTTATTGAGAAAATAAAAATGTAAGTTCTGGTTCTAATAAAACTATTACATTGCGAAGTGAGAGTATGGAATACCTACATTATTACAAAATCGAACAATAGGTCACACAGCCTATCGCACACTATTTTTAAGCCTTCGGGTGTTTGATTAACTTTAATTATTAATAAAAATATAATTTTTTTAAGTACTTACATATTGTCACACAGATTTCCGATAATGCAGTGCTACCAATTAAACGGCTATAGCTAACACAGTGGTTTATTAGGATACTGTAATTTAGAAACCAATGTTTGATGGCTGATGCTGTAATAGAAAAAAAGTTGTTTGGAAATAATACTATGAAGTATGGATAGTAATATTAATTCAGTATTCCAGTTACTGAAGAGGCATGGGAAATTGGATTGCATTTTACTTCCCTGCCTAGTGTATAGTGTACGTTATTACAACCAGAAAGTTTATGTTGGCAGACATGGGTTTACTTGGAAACACATTCATGTTGGTAGGTTTAGTTTTCCTCTACGTAACATCATTGGAAAGAAACTAGAAACGACCTATCACAAATGCTTTCTGTGGATGCTGTAGTTGGAAAGCTTACAATAAACTCTCATGAGGACAAATCTGATTCTCATATTCTCAGTATAGTGATGGCTATACGTATAGGCTATATAACATAAATGTTTTGGTTCTAAGTATCCCATTCTATATTGTACGTTAAAGACTGCTTGATTTTACCCAGAGGTTCTCTTATGTTCCATACATCTACAACACGGCACCACCGACTTTACTTTCCTTTCGAAGGGAGTCATGCTAAGGATATTTACGGCCGACAAAAATCAATCGCCCTTCTTTGAAATTTGAATCTGCGACCTGTTTGCGCCACGGAGGGGGACACCTCGCCTATTGTGACCTATTATGATTATCACTCGCATGAGAAAGAGACGAAGTGAAGGAACCACAGGATATTAAAGGCCACAGACTACAGAGACGCACAGTTTGACTGGAAGACCAGTTCCACTTCTCTAGAGGGTAATGAACGACCCCTCTCTAATGTCCACGAGTGTACATTTAAGCAGGCATCCGCGCGATCTGTCCGGCACTGCCATACTCCACGAAACTAGAACTCCTGAAAAATGAGAAGGAAACTGGAATTAAAGGGAAATGATCAAAAGAAACTCGTGGTAGATGAGGAACTATCAGATTGTGTGCTCTAACTCTCTGAAACATCAATGAACAAAGTTTCGTCATTCAGAGCACGTGTGTTGACTAGAGTGTGGTTTGTTTGTATTTCATGATCAGCTCTGACTAGCTTGTTAATGTGACCATTACATTTCAGCAGCAAACAAAGATTTATATGTCATCTGACTAATTATGATGGACAATATGCTGAACACAATAATTGGATTACGTCATCAATCACTGTTGTATGCCTGTTAAAACTTTCATGTTTCTAGTTATTACTACTTCTAACCTGGAACATCGTGAAATATCTTCGCCTTTTACTTTGTGAATATTTATAATGCTTTTTTTAAAGCCATTTTGTAGATTTCACTATATGAGTATAAACCTGTCAGATAGCTTCCAATAAAATATTTATTTATATATTTTAATAATCGCCTTTCTAAGAGTTCGTAGGATGTCATGGCCGATACTAGTTAAAATTCCCGGGTCCTGTAGGCCGTGGTCTATTGATGTGCTGCTTCTTCCTAGATGTTTCCTCTACGTCTACGGTAGACATCTTCAGTGGCAGTCATCACATGATTATATATTTTGGTAAACAAGAAACGTCTGTCTAAATTATTTATTTTCAATGAAATTTCGAAATGGAATGTTTGAATATAATGCAATATTTATTGTAACCTTTCTAGGTAAGTGGCAGGAAAAGTTATTATTAAAAATTATGTTTCGTAGTGTGTTTTACTCGGATAGTGAAATTTAATGTATCCCCAACTATAACTTTCTTTGCCATATACACGAACAAGAAACATCTCCAAGTTGTCAATGACAATAGCATCATGTTTCTGTTGCTTTCTCCCAGTCTATTGACAGTTCTTACAAAAGAGACAGATGTGGGAATTGTGAAAACAAAGGACACGAATCGCCACTTACGTATCTGTCCGGCCGGCAGGTCAAATGTCAGATAATGGCGTGAGGATATATACCCATTCTTCTACATCAATAGATATACGTGTTTCGCTGCTTCCTGATCATTAAGGAATGACATCCGTTCGAATAAATGGGCCTCTGTTAATAATGAAAAACTGGCCAACGCTTCAATTAAGGTTAACATTCATTTAAATTACACGTTCCGGATCAGGCCAATTAGGAGGAAATAGCTATTTCTGTTTAAATCTCTCTCTCCATCCTCCTCCCACTCTCCCCAACTTTGTTACAGTGGTAAAGCCTGTCAGGAAAAAGCTGATGTGTTGTACTCTGTAAATATAATACTTTCTGGATTACGGAAGGTCGGAACAGCTTATCCACCCAATGATAAAATTCTACTTTACCGGTACGCTCAGTTCAAGAATTACTGCACACCATAATTTGAAAATTGTGCTTGTTCTTCAGTACTTTTATTTAAAATTACTAGTATTCTTCTTTGTCCTGCATCGTGGCGTAGCGGGCGGAGGCAGCATGCCACGGAAAGTGGCCTGGGTTTGATCCCACCTATTGGGGTGCGAATTTAAGTCCCGAGTATAGGACCGGTGCCCACTCAGCATCGTGAGGAAAGTGAGGAGCTTACGCTATGGAAGCGGCCCTTATCGTGAAAACCAACGTTCCGGCTGGGGGATGCCGAGATGCTGACCATATCTCCTCCCCGTATTGGTTGGATGATCGCCCACCTCTGCATTCGTAAGTGGGCGTGTGACCGGCAGTCGGGTTGGTACGCCTTGGCCCTCTAAGGGCTGTCGCGTCAGCGTTTATTCTTCTTTGCCAGATTATCTTCCTCTTTGTAGAAGACACACCCCCAGCGACTTACAGCCAATACCTTGGGTTAGTAGCTTATCGAAGCGTAAGAGAATTGTGAATCATAGCAAACCCAAGATGGGAGATATGCCCAGTGCCTGGTGTGGTGGTGAAGAAAAAACTGAACTGTAGTGAGGAAAGGAATGATAGAAAAATGAGATCAAATTATCGAACCTTGCATTCGTCTGCCGATCGGGGAACAGTAGGACAAAGCTTTCGGTCAGGTTGGTCGGCCCGGGTATTTCATCGCGGGACCTCTCAAATACGAATCACATATTTTACCCCGGTACCACCCTCCTTTGGCAGATATTCAATATGTATTTACTTATAAAAACTTCAATCTTCAAGATAATTTATTTGAAGTAACTTTAAAAGTAGTTTCAATATTGTTTTAAATCCACAAAGAAATTAGTTTCGTAGCCAGTAGTTTTTGAGATGATCTCAGCTAAAGTCTTAAGAAATTAAAATCGAGAAAAAGCACTAAATTGTCCTAATTTTGGAACCATACCTTATAACTCCAAGTTCCACATTCTTTACACTTCTTTAGAACACCGGGAAAGAAAACTAAACACTTATTTGATTTTAAAAACATCAGGGGATAATGCCTTATTTTCTGAAATGCGACCCTAAAATGCCATTCTGAGGATTCGTGTATAAAATTAACAACAGCGAGTAAAGTAAATCATGTCGTTAATCGAGATAGTGTTATGTTTACATTTTCTTGTATCTACAGGGGTGAAACACGGTAAAACTAAATGATAGCCAAATGCCGGTCTCCCTATACATTGGCTTTCAAATTCAAAACTTTTTTCCCGTACATTGTGAGAGAGAAAAATAAAAGAATAAAATATATATCATAAAATATTGGAAAATGTAATCCATACAAATGAATATCTCGAAAATGGTTAATGACTCACAGAGTTTAGACATGCATTAGGTGTTTAAACGAGACCTACATATTTCGTATAATAAGTTGTTTGTATCTTATGGTCTGCCAAATATAAAAATAAAATGAATTAAATGTGAAGACTTCATATCTACTTGCATTTTATTTGTTCATATAAAGACCTTGATTATATGCTACTTTAGTCAAAACCGTTTTAGTTATTTTTGAGTAAAAAAGGAAACTATGACTAATGATTGAGTGGCAAGAATATTTGGCGTTAGAGGGTTTTTCTCTAGTCTTGGAGTCACGCTGTTTACAGACATACAAACGACCTTTTCTTAATAATGTTCTTTTTTTTATTATTGCAGTTAACAGTTGCCTTTAACTTGACAATGCTCATTTCGGTGCCTTTGCCTTTGGAACGTTTTGGCTATAGCCATAGACAACGGTGTTACGGATTTTGGCATTTTAGTTTTCCTTTTTTGTTAACATTACATCACACACACACACACACACACACACACACACACACACACACACACACACACACACACACATACACACACACACACTCTCTCTCTCTCTCTCGTTAATACGCTGGGAAGGATAGGGAATAATCCTGGCTATAAAAAAGCATCCACTCTCCAACCGGGAATCGAACCCAGGACCTTTGCACAACAGACACGATTTTTTTTGTAAATTTACGTCCTCCAACGTTAAGTCATATCGGACGATGAATGAAATGGGTGAAATGATGCTCGAGTGTGCCCTGATTCCTTGGAGCATAGAGTTGACCCGCATTCGTCTTTCAGGATAAGGGAAAACCCCGGGACAAATCTTATCCATATAACTCACCCTGACCCAGATTCGATGTCGGGACCTCTTTATACGTGAGGTAGACCCGCTAGCATCTATGCTACGGAGGGGGCCCCCCTATTGACTGATGCTGCTACTACGCCGCTAACCCACTTTTTATTGATTCAGGACCACAGAGGCAAACAATGCTTTGTAGAAGTCATTTAAAATATACAATAGCGACTGGAGAAAATTGATTTAAAGCAACACATCAGATTAATTCTTAATTGAAATGAATATTAAGTTTGTTGAAACCTGTATTACATAAACTTTACACAATATATTATTAGGCAATTTGGTACATATCTGTATGCATGAATTGAAACTAATAGATGTTCATACTTACTGCCATTTAAGAAAGTATTATTGCAAATAATACTAACAGTCAGCTCTGTAATGTGGGATTAGCGTCGTACCCGCATCATTCACTCGTCGTATTACCTAATGTGGTTAAAGAAGGTCATAAAATTCCCTGCATTATTTATCGTGATGGAAAGTAATCAATAACTCGTCTTTTATTGACTCGGAGAGCCAACCAGAGGAAAATTCCTGTCAATTAACTTTTAATGAAGTTTAAGGCCACACGTGAAGAACACGCTGGATATGTATTAGCCACTAGTTTTCATTAACAAATTTTGTCAACCAAGTTCCGTCTTCATTTCTTACAAGCAAAGTAGGGCACATTATTAACCGAAACAATAAAAACAATAAACACCTATATAATACTAATGCCTTGCGTGGAACTTAAAAGAAAAATAACGTATAAGTTCTTGCAAACCGAAAATATGACAACTTAAATTAAGCAAACCAAAAATTATGACCTAGGATATTTAGGGTTGTCAGATTTCTAACACTCCATCGTTTTGATGAAATGACTACTTACAGTTTAGAAGATGAAACATGCTTGTGTATGCTGGATAATGTTCACCTTAACACTGCTCCGATGCTCAATGTATAACGACACCTTTGTATTTGTATTGATAATAATTTGATAACAATGTAACGAACAATATTACAGCAATATTTGGTTCGTTTCTGAAATTATAATTTTACCTATTACGTAAGAGTAGATATTTTCAGGTTGGTTTATACCTTAAGTCAGCGTGGCGCACAAAAGCTACAGTCTCATTAAAACTAGAAGTTCAGGTGCACACTGACGCTTGAAAGAGTTGTCATGGCAACGAACTTTTCCGCCAATCAGCAGTCCGCTGTTACACTGCACCCCTCGCGTAAGACTATTTTGAAACTTTCGTTAGGTGCCACGTGCATTGTTCTGCACGTGCGTTTCCCGACTGTTATATAAAGACAACAGTGCTCCATTTTATTTTGTGTTCAACACCAGAGGTAAACAAGAAAAATATGTCGTAACTTTGTGCCCACCATCCCCCCCCT
Organism: Mantis religiosa; assembly: GCA_030765055.1. Classification (NCBI taxonomy): domain Eukaryota; kingdom Metazoa; phylum Arthropoda; class Insecta; order Mantodea; family Mantidae; genus Mantis; species Mantis religiosa. Next base: position 244,450,258 of record CM060948.1, read on the forward strand.
CGGTTACCTCGTGCTGGTAACCTCACGTTCAAAAGGTCCTCAGGTCGAATGATGGTCAGGGTGAGCTATTTGGATAAGTTTTTTTTTTATTTCAAGGATTTCCTTATCCAGGTAAATCTAAGCTCTACGGACTCTGGCCTCATTTGAACGTCATTTTTCACACATTTTATTCATCGTCCGATAAGACCTAACGTTAACAGGACGAAAATTAATAATACCTGCAAGAATAAAAGTAACCTTTTACAAAATAATCAAGGGAACAACATCCCTCTCCTTGAAAAACGAAAGCAAAGTACAGAGTTGGAACTATTTCGTAGCCAAACACGCAAAATGGTATACGCTTTGCGTGAGTATTTCGAAATAAAAAGCCATACTTATGTACAAGTAGTGGTATTAGTAGTTTAATTTGTTCTGTAGATCGCAATACATGATGCAGAACAAATATATATTTTGTCATTCAACAATCGACAGCAAATTTATGTGAGTGTGCCCATTGTTAGTGGTTACGAATGCCTGCCCTTTATTTTCCCAATGGGCAATTGAGGCAGTTTTAAGGCAATATTTATACGAGGTCAGATAGCATTTATGAACTGCTATCAACTTCTTAATATATAATAATAACAATCCATGGCGCGACAACTCTTAGAGGGCCAATGCCTACCAACCCGACTGCCGGCCTCACGTCCACTTACGCACGGCAGAGGTGGACGATCATCCAACCGATACGGGGAGGAGATGTGGTCAGCATCTCGGCATCCCCCAGCCGGAATTGTCCAGGGCCGCTTACCTAGCGTAAGCTCCTCACTTTCCTCACGATGCTGAGTGGGCACCGGTCCTATACACGGGACCTAAAATCCCCACCACATGGGTGGGATCGAACCCGGGCCGCTTTTCGTGGCCATGCTGCCTTAGTCCGCTACGCCACGGCGCAGGACACTTGTTATGTAGTTATTTTAAAATTAAAATATTATATGCTTTTTTATAAATATGAGTTAAATAAATGTCCTTAGAAGCTTTTCTGGGACAGCCGGACATTTGATCAAACATTTGGGCAATCCTGGATATACGGTACGTCTATCAGCTCTAACAGAAGTTAATATTTGTAAAATTACTCCATATAAGTAATTAAGTTAATATCAGAAGTGTGTTTTGTACAAGATGACCTAATTGCATTGCTATGTGGTAACAAAGCAAAGAAATTCTACAACACAATATACCTTTAAACACATTGTTTGCACATTCCCACTGAAAGCCTGAGTATACGCAACAAATCAGATATACCGACGGCCCACGACAATATCCAAGAGGTAGAAAGTGGAAATGTAAAGTGATTATTATACAGGGTCACGAAGAAGTAAACGGATGCGTCCAGAGAAAGTCGTTTTGGGGTAACCAAGAACATCAAAGAGGACACGAATGCGTGTCTGAGGACATTCTGTATGTGAAAACGTGCATTGGTTTTTAAATCTACTTGTCAACAACGGGATTATAAACCAGGAATGTGACTAATGAACAATAGAGACTTCTGATGCAGGCACCAACACGTTTCGGGACCTCGAATGAAATAAACACATTTTACAAGTACCTGTGTCTGTGAACAACATGAATCAAAAACGAAAAGTCGATTAAACACCAAAATTGATATTAAAGTTCAGTACCTTCCCAAAACGTGACACAATTTTTCAGGAAATCTCACAAAAACATTCTTCATTGCTTTCAACTTTCTCAAATAAGCTTTAACGACATGCATTAAAATATCATTTGTGTAAGATAGTTACATTGAAAATCAAATGTACACTGTCCTGAAATTTTTTGAAATTGGCCTTTTAAGTCCCTCATACAGTATAATTCATAAATCGGGATACATAACATATAGTAACTGCCTCCATAATAAACTGCATATTTTATTTAAAACAAAATTAGTATCAATTAATCGCTTACGGCGTTAACCTCATCCGAGGAATTCTTTGTTATTTGAAGTGTATTGGAGGTGGCAAGCATCTACTCGTGGTCTACCAAAAAGTATGGAATTTCACATAGTGACCAGGTTTTAAAAGTCTGTCACTTTAGTCAACTGTATTCTTATACCTGAAATATAATCTTTGGTAACCAAATCAGATTACTGAGTAGAGAAATTCATTTTAACGAAATGCATCAGATATTTCCCTCTTTACAGAAGTCTCAAGAACATGGCCATCAACTTGTATGTATTATGTCTTAATGTCTACGTATAATATGGCATTTTAAAAAGAGAAAAAATTAACCCAACGTTTATCTCATATTTGAAGTTTGAATTAAAATGCTAATCATAGAAATTGTAATAATAAAAACAACTGTATTTATGAAATAAAAAAGTTTGCATTTAAAAGTGAAAACAGCAAGGACTTGTGAAGAGTCCAGTATTCTCTTTGTTGAAACATTTTGCAAAGAATGTGTTATTTTTAGCATAAGAAGACGTGCCAGTTACAACTTCCTGCATGGCAAGGCTGCTAAGATAAGCGGGCCCAATAGAATACGTAACTTTTGTATTTTCGGGCAGAAGCATTTTAACATATGGCAGCTTTCAGTTTTCGTTAGAGGATCTCAGCAAACTAATGCAACTCAAAACAACACATTCTTTAGTTGTGGAAGAATTGTTCTTCAGATGAAAGTTATTACTTCTGTGCAAATGCAAGACAAACAAAGAGATAAATATTAATGGATTAAATTATGCGCAGTACTTAATCTCCTCTTTGAAAATGTGGAGATGCTCAGAAACTTGAAATGGTCCATGGCCACATACTAAAGGTTCTGTATTTTATCACGTGTCGTTCAGTTTATCCCTGCTTTGTTCTTTACAAACAGTAATTTTGAACTCCAGATACTGTTATGAAAAGTAATTATCACTTAAAAATTGCCAAGATACAAGAGAGAGAAAGAATATTTATCTTTAATAAGGGCTTTGTAGTGTTCTATAGTTACTCCCTACACTATGAATGTATTAAACATGCTTTATCTACGACTTACTTCCTCAGAAAGGTATGTTGTACTTTCACAAAATATGATCTGTGAACTATTACATAGACCACCCTTCATATGAAACATTTTTGCATTTTTTATTTTAATTAAAATACCACATGCTTGGATATTTTCATAACACTGAAACGTATATCTTAATTTTTCTGATAATATCCTCAGAGGTTCCTTTCATTTTGGATGACTTTTGCATAACTGGTAAACCGTAAGAGTTAGACAAAAAAGCTTAATGCACAAAAATGTGGAGATTCCTAAAACACACAATGTACATGTGTCGTATACATTTTTTGAGGGGGGGGGGTGAGAAACATTTCGGAGATGTTCCCTTTTTTATTTGAATTTCCCTTTTTTTCAAAGGGGAAGTCGTCTTCGGTATTTTAATCAATTGGCCATGCAAAGAGAACGGAATACAATACCCAACACATAGCGACCAGCTCTTAAAAATTTGACTATCACTTAGAGCCTACAGCACTGCTAATTTCCCTTACATCTACAAGAAAATTAGTAATAAAAATTTCTGCAAATATTTATATGGATTAACAAGACTAGATAAAGACAGATGAGTGTAATAACTTAGCTACCAATCAGTGGTTACACTAGGGAGCTTTAGCAAAATTTAACATTATAAAATTACCATTTACGTTAACCTTTTCCTTTCTTTTATTACATTTTCAAATCCTAGATAATTTCTGATAGGGTTGAATGCTGTATTCCCACAGCCTCTAGCTTTCATTTTGTCATGTGTGCTTCTCCATCAAGGAATTGCTTTTAGTTCCGCTCGAAAGGGAAGAAGAAGCAGCATCTAAAATCTCGCCAAATTAGTGGATTTCACTCCCTGTTTTAGGTTCCTACACCCATCCAAGCATGAAAAATATCCTAAATATAGTGTCGTATGCCATGATCGAGAGGCTTATCTGAATAGATTTAATGGTATGTAAAAGAATTTCTGCGGTACAAAATTAAGGCGCCGCTGGTATGATACTGGTAGTTGACAGCGATATTGATAAACAAAATAATTTAAATCACATATTTATTTGCTGCTAAAGGGATCCGGGTGGACTCCAAAGTGGTAACATCTACTCCAGAAGCAATTATTTAAAGTAGGTATTACGTATCATTGATATTACTGTTACCAGTTATTTTCTCCTAAATCTTCCGTATCATTTATTAGTGATTAAACTTGACCCATAGCTCCGATCACAGACAAAACCACAGTTAAAGAAGACGCTGCACTAAAATGAGATTTTCTCAAGTTTTCAGCCAATTAACTGAACATTTAATTTCACTCCACAATACGCAATTTAAAAAATAATTCCTTTTAAATTCTATGTAATTTGGCTCATTAAAGCGCACATATAATTTTATTTTACCAGCCTTAGTTAAAAATAAAATAAATTATACTTTGTTTTTGTTTGATAGTATTAGTTCCTTGAAGTTTTACATACATTAATAAATAATAAACCGTTAGAAATATAAACCATTTACATTAATTGCCTATGTTTCGGGAATCCACGACAAATTTCAGAAAAAATTGCATCGTGTGGCACTTTTTTAATCTGCATTATACAAATATAAGTATATATAAATATAAGTATGTAAATATAAGTCATAATACATTTTGAATTTAGTATTTTTGAAATCATGGAGTACAAGTGTCAGGTTTATGCTAATACCAAGTATAAAAAGTAAAACTTCTGACGAGAAAGAGAAGGTTTTGTTTATAAAAGTGCATTAGCAAATTTATTAGACATAAACAAATAGTAATATAAAGATTCGTCTAGTTTTAAACACCGTAGACGTACAATTAATTTAAGTATGTAAATAATATGAAAAATAGGCTTCAAAACTAAACTAAGTAACATGGGTGCCTCTGCCATCTTGAAAGGATGATGTCCACATGCGAATAAAAGTTTAGCATATTTAAACTTAGTTAAAGGTTAACATCTTTTATATTTAACAGGCCTTTAGCTTACCAATAGTTAGGAAGAATGGTGATAATCCCCAGTAGAAGACCAAAACACCTGTTTGTTAATTTCTCGTTGCTATTCGATATATCACCATAATGAGTATCCAAATAACAAATTGCAGAAAAAAAGACTGCAGCCACGGTTTTGCCACCTTCACATAAATTTAACAAAACTTTGTGGTGCAAAATTTGAGTTTCAAGGAATGTTTCATTAATACCAACCTTGCTTTTCAAGGAAAGAAAAAAGGTGGATTTATTTGATATCATGAACTACTACGAATCTGTGAGAAATCATTGCTAACTCCAAACAAAAAGTTTGAGAAAAAGAAATCACTTTAAATAAGTCGTTATTCTCATGAAGTGTGAATGGATTCTGAGCTATGACCTTCCGTTGATGATGACTTTAAAATGTTTGTAAGACTATAGACTATTTAAATATTCAGTTGCTTATTGAACAAATTATTGCAAAACGTATTTCGTCTCTCTCAGGTGAGAGCTAAAGAAGGTATACGGAAGAGATAAAACAATAATTAAAACAAGCTTAAGTGTCATTTTGAGGAAACATTTTCCAAAATTTGCTAGATGCTCATCAAAATTATACGTTCTAAACATTTTGTTCTTCCATTCCTAACATGTGTTATATAGATTATATCATCGGTGTCGAAATTTGTGTGTGATATTTCTTTTTTCAGAATAAAGCCACGGTAAAAAGTGATATGAAACAGCGATGAAGCAGATGAACAACGAACAATCGATAGTAAAATCAGTAGATTCTCCCAGTCAGTCATGACCCAGTGAAGTAAAAATTACAGTCGCCTAATACTTCCATGGTCTAAACAAACAAATGAATTGGTCGTTAAATTTGTACAAACGATGCAGTTATATAATGATGTGGGCTTTGTTTCAGACTATCAGATTTACGTAATTCCAATTTGCACCGTAAGAGACACGAATTGGCGGGTCACAACAAAACAAAAGCTGAATACAAACGATGGAATGTTTTGCAATGCTAGAAAAGATTACGTAACGAACCAGGTTAGAATATATTTGGAGGAAGAATCAGTAGCAAGGAAATTAAATTATATAATTTTTGTATCAAACCTCTCATACTATTTATCTGATTTAAAATGATACAAAATTTTCATTTCCATTTTTATATTAAAATTAAACATTCCACTTCAAGCATGAAGTCTATGGCACGTATGGTTCGTGTGCTTACAAATTGGAGCGTGAAAATTGATGAGCAAACAATTATGGTTACTTTGTCAGGGATAGGACATTATTGAAGTACTTTTTAGTGTAACTGTGACAGAAGGTCTCTAGTTACTCAGCTCAGCTGCAATTGTTGCATATTCCCTGCTTAAGCGGAGACCTAATACGAACTTGGTTCTATTATTGCTAGCAGGAACTGGTTGTCTAAATGCCATTATGTAGTGTTCTCAAGATTGCATAACATTACGTAGTACTATTACTTCAGTTCGTTTGCTTCATGCAACCAATAATAAGTGATGTTGCATACAACGTACATCCCTTATCAGATTTTCTCTACCTTGGTCACATTTTGTATCGCTAAACGTACTCTAAAGCATGCATAGTTAAATTTGGGATGGAAATACCTGTTGTTGCACTTTTATTTAGAGTCCCTTGTATTCGTTTTTGGAATAAAACACCTTGTTATACACATTCCTTTCAATCCAACCGAGTAGTCTGATTGTGAAGCCTACAATTAGCAAAACCCATGAAAATTAGTTCTATGTGGAGTTACTTTACATTATATAGACAAGCATTAGCCAAAATGTGATTTATGTGGAAAGAGAATGTTCTGCTAATACCTGTTTCTCTTGAATAACACGACTGGCAGCCTATCGCTTTCATGGTGCTGCTATACGAATCTACTCGGGCAGTGGCGGCAAAACTATCCGCTGTTTCTCCCCTGGATAGTACTGTGTTTACATTTCGCTATGCAAGTTCTCACATTTCTACTAGATGGAAGCGGGGTAGCAACGAACTCTACTCCGACCATTGAAGAATAATATGAATATTGAATTTTTATGTAGGTTTGAGTTTGAAGCAAAAGTATCCATTCTCTTGCAAACCTACTTGAACATTAGTTATACTATTTCTTTTAGGAATTTTACTTTACCTACCACTTACTTATAGCACATATGAGGAATTATTATGTTCTTCCCCAAAACTTTCATCTCAACTTTTACATTAAATACATGCGCTGTGACCACTGCACCCAAAAGGAGCAATTTAGAAGGAGAACCGATTAAATGCGTGTGGCATAAGATGAAAACGAAGAGTAAGAATACAAAATTTTATGCTTGAGTCATGTGTAACAAGCATATCAGGCAGAGGCTTTCAAGAAAATCCCCATTTCAAATTACACTTTATATGAAAAAGTGTTATTTTAATTTTTTTAAATTATTGAAACGATTTTGATTTAAATACCACACATTTCAGACAATTGCATAAATCGTAAAGTGAATACATGTTTTTTTGGGGGGTGGAGGAATTTACGTCCTCCAACGTTGTCATATCGGACGATGAACGAAATGGGTGAAATGATGCTCAAATGTGCCCGAGGTCCATGGAGGTTAGAGTTACCCAACATTCGTGTTTCAGAGGGAAACCCCGGGAAAACCTTACCTGGGTAACTCACCCTGACCGAGATTCGAACTCGGGACCTCTTGAACGTAGGGCAGACATGCTACCATCTACACTACTGAGGCGGGCTACATGTTTTTCTATCAATATTTATGAAGACCTGTTCATTGTAATTTTGAATAATTTTGTATAACTAAAAGGTATAGGAGACAGACTTCAGAAAATGTGTAACGTTCAACTATGTTTCTTTGTTGCTTTATTTTTATCTCTTGAATTGCATGTTTACGCTTTTTCAAATAATTGATTGGACTGTTCTTCTTCTCTTCTATTACAAGGTCTACTTACGATGACCAAACACCTTTATGCAGTACCCATGTGGTTTATATAAATGCTTAAATCATTCACAGGTAAACATATGTCGACAGTAACGTAACATGTATACAGGAATGATGAACACTATATTATTTATAACGTATATATGAATATTTCTCACAAATAGAGAAAGTTTTGTGAGGGTTTACAGATTTAGCCAAGGGTTGTAACAAATAACTAGTTATACCGCGCTACATAACAAACAGAACACGGCAGAAATTAAACGCTATGTGTACTACAAATAACTACAGAAGTTCCATCACTTTTAGTGACATTCCAGTGCACACCATAGATACCAACCCTGGTATACAAGTGCCTACAGTGGTGCCAACCTCATGCGAAACTGTGTACCTTGAGAGAATTCATTTCCTTCCTGAAAACGTTTTACAATGGCTTCAATGCCAGCTCTTATAACGGGATCAAGCTGTACCACTTCGCTGTCGTCATCTGGAGCTGCCAAAACCAATTTGCCATTTAAAACAAATATTTAAATATTTTGAAAAATCACAACATAAAAATAACAACGCAACTCTACTGCAATAAGTGACCTCCTAATACAGACCAATTCGTTCCTTAGGGTTAAGCAAAGAATATCATTATCTAAGGATTTTTGTTATATTCCACACAAAATTTCATTTTATACATAGAGATCTCCGGAATTCAAAACATTTATATTTTTAAAAAACTTATAATCGTGTATGTACGTATGTATTTATAAAAGCGTACCACGAAGATCTTCTGGAAGTCTTCATACCCCAAAGTACGCACATGAAAGGTTTTTGTTATTTTATTTTCTCAAAAATAAATCAGAATAACGTGATTAAAATAGTTGTGTTTAAAATATCTGCATGACAAATTAAAGGAATGCCAACATTTTCTAAGAAAGGCCAATGAAATTCCCTTCATTCTCAATGGCTTTTGTACAACTTTAAACGTAAAAGATGGGGGAATCTTACTAAAACTGCGGAGCTTGTTAAAGCACACAATTGTCAAACTATTGTGTGTGTATGTGTGTGTGTGTGTGTGTGTGTGTGTGTGTGTGTGTGTGTGTGCGCGCGCGCGCGCGCGTGTGTATTACTGGCCATAAGCATTTATGAGATATTCCTTTTTATCGGGTTAAATTTTCGAATATTTACACTTTTCTAAAATACAAAGTGGCTATTCGTTTTTTATGCCGTGTCTATGCAAGAAGAATATCATTTCAAGCCCCTTAAATAGCGACAAGCTCTTAAAAGATTTGACTATCGCTTAAGACTACTATCTTGCCTTTATCCTACAAGGAGTTTACGTATAAAATATGTAATAAAACCATTTCACAGATATTTATCTGTTCTAATATTAAGTCGATAGAATCAGAATATAATTATGAGCAGTTTATACAAGCTTGTGTAGAAAAATTCATGTGAGTGCAACACATCAGAATTTTGTTTTTAATTTCTGAAATTTACAGAATGAGCAAATATCAGAACTAAACAGTTGTATTTAACATACATGGATTATTTGTGTATGCCTTGAAGATTTATGGGATAATTAAACTGGACGAGGAAGTTCAATGTGCAACTGTTTATAGCAGCTCAGCAATGGAGCATCGGCGGCAAAGCTAAAAATGCGTAGTTCTAGTCCCGGACGAGGCAGTGAATGTTTAAAGCCTTATTCCATTCTCCAAGTAAGGAGCTTATTCCAAAGTGTTTGAAATGCAAAATTATTTTAATTTTAATAAAAATAGTAAATGTATTATTCTAGTGTGTATCAACAGTATTATCCTTCTATGCGTTTATGTAATGTATTTAAATAATTATGAAAATCCAGAAATAATACTTCATAAATTATTTTTACCTCCAAAATTTGACAGTTTTTGTGTCTATTTCTAACAAAAATGGAATTGGCAGGTCATTACTAATATCGACAATAAAGTTAAAAATACTAACAACTTATAAATATAAGTAACTGAATTTATTATCTGAAGTTAGTGTAATTTCTTATACTAATAGCTACATTCTGACAGAGCCTGGAATGATAAATTCGGTTTTAAAATATACTACGACCCTCTCGGTTACAATGGCAGAGCTCAATCTGTGGTGTTTGGGATATTATCAATTGAGGTACTGTAAACTTGCCAAAATGTAAGCATAAACGTACCTGGCTGTGCTTATGATTAGGCTTAGGGGAGTCAGTTAATTAAGGTATCCCTACGGGATCGAAATGCGTGGTTTTAATCCCACTTGAAATTGATTGTTGTTTCCAACTTAATGCCTTAATGTCAACAGAATTCGTGATAAAGGAAAACATAGTTTCATTTGCAATATGAGAAAGATTTAACATGGCACTGTACCTAATATGATTTAGTTAAGTTAATAAACAGACTCAAATTAATATAGTATAGTAGGCTTATGTTGTTAATTAAATACTAATAATATACACATGTAGCTGAATTAGAACTGAAGCTATAAAATTGAAGTGAGGGGTGTTGTAGATACTGTAAGCTATGCTAGTTTTGTAGACATGTGTTCAGAAACCGTAATATAAAAGAGTGTATTGTAGTGTGCATTATTTTTATATATAAAGAATTTGTATTTAACGCCTTAACAATGTTTCTTCACATGAAAGGAATCGAACACACAGGATGTCTTGTCTTTCTTTGAATTCTGTATGTAGGTATACTGGAAGTCGTAATAAGGCAAGAAAGCGAAGTTAGTAGGTACAAATTTATATTTGCTATTAGCTGGGGTTTGCATTTTGAACATATATGAATAATAATGAAAAATTCTTTTTTTATTTTACCTTTAAATATCTCCTTGGTGCATCAATAAGTTGATGCAAATCCCTTTAACTTCTATTATTCCAACATCACAAAAGGAGTAACTGTTTATGAAAGTTATTATTAATGGTCTCTTGTTTACTCAAATATTTATTTTTGTTTCATTTTCACTTGTTTTTAATATTTTTCTTTATTGAAACACATCTTCAATAAACTAACTAGCGTTATGTTTGATCCATGTTCTGGAAGGTTTTAGGATTATGTTTCCTTTAAGAGTGATTGAGTTTTATTATTAATTAGTTTGAAATAATTGCATTTACCATAAAATTAAAAAATAACAGACTGTGACGTAAGTCATTTAATATTTTAATAATATTAAGTAAAAATTGAAAATTATTATATGTTTAAAGTTAAAGAGGAACATTTAAAAGGGATTAAAAAGTAAAATGTGTAGGTAGGTATTAAATTGCAGCAAGTTAACATTCAATGTTATGACTACAAAAATTTTACTTATAGTTGTAGTAGTTGAAAAATGTATATCTAACACACTACCCCCATAAATATCACATAATGAGCCCGTATTTACATTTAGCACTGTATAGGTTCAGCAATACATAGGTTTTAAAAGTATGAAAATAAATTTCCCTTTCTTAGAGACTTTACTCTGTACTTGGCACAGTCCCCCGTGTTTAATCTTACAATCCGTTGAACATTGTAACAACAGGTTCATGCTGTAATATTTATCCGAAGTAAGGATAAGTTTTCTTTTCCTCCTTAAAGTGCTTGAAATTAGACATTAGTTTCATAGATGAAGTCTCACTTTCACCTAGAAGTGGAGTCAAGTGGAATAATAAAATTACTGCAGCTGCTCGTGTGCGTGATAACACGTGTTCCTAGCTTGTACTATTACTTGTTGCTTAATTAAGAACACGCCATAAGAATGTTTAATGCTTTGTGAGAAAGAGATGGGCTATAGTAGTAATTATATTACCTTCTCTCTTGACTAGTGCAGTATCCGCCGCTATCACTCCTAGCAGACAACAGCTCACCAAGAAGCCCTGAAACTAACAACACCATTCATTAGATATATTCCTAGATCTTACAGAACTTCCTTAGGAGAATTAAAAGCTACAATAGGAAATATGCAATTGTGCAACACTCTACAGTTATAGGGGTGTAATTGTTTGTTAACGATGCTGTCATATCAGCGCCGCCGGTGTATCGGAACTTCGTCCCGCAGGAGTTCTTTCGCATGTCGCTTTTAAGCACATTCAAAACCACTGCTCGGGGCCGGGTTTGAACTTGCGACCTTGGGAACAGTAAGCCAGCTACCTAGCCAACTGAGCCATCCAACGCGAGATGTAGTTAAGAGGTATGTTTAGGTTATACATCTAAAGGTATCACTTCCGCACTGCGATCTACATATGTGTGGCTACCGCTCCCAGGAGGAAGGTATGAAGGTAGAATCCGCAGGACTCTACAGGACTCAGGTCACAAAGTTACGCGGAAGTCTCTAAACAGCTGGAGCACTCGTCCCACTGCCGGAGCTGTCTAGAATCGGGGATGAAGGACTCGTCGACCAAGCAGTCCTCTAGTGTTCAAGGGCGTGTACTCTTTCTTTTGACAAAGCATCTGCGTCACCTGCCCGGCACCGACATGGGGCAAAACGCTAGAACTCATTTGAAAAGTGTTGGTGTGGGTGGCTAGTTTACTGATCCCAAGATCGCGGGTTCAAACCTAGCCTAGATCGATGGTCCTTAAGTATCTTTAAAAGTGTCGGCCCGATAGTATACTTACTGTCATATAAAATTCGAACTTGCGGCAGTTGACAGCGTCGTTAACAAACAAAACAAAAACCTGAAAAAAGAAAAGGAAAACGGAGGTAGATGGGAAAACCACAGGGAAAACTTATCAGGGAAAACCACAAAAACCAAAATTCCGAGTGGGCGATTAACGGGAGTCGAATTCAGGAAACCCCCGAATGTGACATTACCCGGAGCTGTCTTGCTCGGTAAACACTGTAAATAATTTGGTGAGAATATCCTTGTATATCTTGAGAGGATACCCATATACAAAGTAGAATATGAAAAGCAGATCTTTAAATGACATGGTAAATATGTCTAGGTACAGATTCAGTAAGTGTATAAACTAATGGACAAAAGGTTTCCAGAGAGCGCAGGATGCATATTTATGATAAATAAACGATACTAAACGAATAATTAGCTACCTGAAATTAGCACATAAAACCTTAAAAATTGTATGTGGGTTCCTTTTTCTGCGCATATAAAAATGAAAGACTGTTATGAAATGTATTAACTAAATAACATTATCTTAGATTCCCCCTCCCCTCTCCTCCAAAACGGACAAAAGTTAACATACACAGTGTGTCTGACAGTTTTGTATGTGCAATATTTCTTTAGGTTGAATATATGCACCAAATTTTCTTTAATGGTATTCCTGTGCGAATACTTGCACCTCAAGAGAACGCCATAGCTCACATTATAATAGACATTTAAATAATATTAGCAAGTTTATGTACCTTTACTCTTTATTGACCTAACATAAACTGGTTTTCAAAATATTACATGTCATGTACATTGGACAAAGAGATGCAGAAAAACAACAGAAGGAATAGAGAGAAACGAAAAACGGAAGATACCATGGAACGGTAGAGAGGAGGAGAAAGAGAAATTGAGGAATGGAGAGAGATACAGTAGGAGGGAGTAAGTGACAGGGAAAGTGCGTGGGCAAGCAATAGACGAATAGAATCTGCGCAATCAATACAATAACACAAGCGGGACTAAAAAATACGTGAGTACAATATAGTCTTACTCCAGAAGAAATTTCAAGACGTGAAGGATTTGCTCCTTTTAGTGTAAAATTCTCTCGGAAACATCAATAATACTTCCAGTACAATGATTTTACCGTCAGAAAACATCAAAACTTAATGCAGGAAAAATATCGTTTACGTTTAACTTTAAACGTGGCCAACACAAATAAAATAAAGGAAAATAAAATAGAATCTTGGTGATTCAATTTGGCTATGATCCTAAAAACGGGATCCTCGATTTGTATGGTTAGTGTCTAGTGTGTAACGAAGCACATATGTGGGATGTACACAAAGTGTAAGAAATCTATGCACCACAGATAAACAAATTAGTGTAAATTAGAAACATGTCTCTAGGTGATGTCAGGCGAATGTTTAATGTGAAACTGCTGTGTTCTCGAGTCACATATCTGGGTGAGTTAAAAAATCCTAGTTCATTGAAATGTTTGCGCGTTACGTGTTGCCACTAATAGATGTCGTAACTGTCGTACACTGTGCTGATCAAGATTACTGACTTTTCATTCATGGTTCCGAACAACGGTGTACTCACGCACATACTGCCGGATCTTATCTGTCTGTAACAACGGTGCACTTTCACCCCTCATTGCCACCAGGAGGTGCGTGGTTCATGCTCCAGTGCCTGCCTGTACCGACGTATATATTGTTTCCGCTATGGTCCAGAAACCAAGTGTGAGACTGTTTATGATAATTATAAGCTGAAGAGAAAACCGAGTCCTTTAATTAATTTCTATTGCTACCTTCAAGGGCCAGGGGTGTCTCGAGTCTTAACTTTCTTCAGTTCTCTGTCTCAAAACAAGAGATATGAAAATGCAAATTGGTGGACTTGGTTTTACGAATCACGGGATAATATTCTATAACCGCTTTAAATTTATTTCATTAACGTGAAAAATAATGAGAATAAGATATTTATCATTTTTATGTTTATTATTAATTTACGTTCAGCAAAGTTCTCATATCGGACGATGGATGAAATGGGTAACATTTGCTCTAATTAGCCCGGAAACTCTGGAAAATATCTTGAAGATAAGATGTATCTAGTTGTCAGAGTGCTGTTTTTTCAAACCCAGAGTTTCCCAGTTTTAAGAGGAATATTGCCTTGTCTTCATTGAATAACGAACATATAAACGCGTGGGTATACGCTCAAGGACCTAATAAAATATAAAATAAATTGAAAATGTTTAAATCAGTCAAAAGCTGTTATATCTGTAACGTTTTATAAAACCAAAAGTTGAAAAACACTTCATATTACTGTAATAATACGGAGGTAAGACGGCGTAAAGTTCAGTTCCTCCCAAAAGTGCCATAACCATATTCTAGAGAAATAAACCTTTTAAATTAAAAATAAAACTTTCCACTTTCTCTGTTTTTACCTACAATAAACAGAGGAAGCATTGTGTTCCACCCAAAAATTCGATACCGAGCCCCCTGAATAAAGAGATTTGAAAAGAGCTCCATATGTGTCTGTGTACAGAATAACTGAAAAAGCAGATGTCGAATAAATACCAAACCCGTATTTAAGTTCATTATTCTTCAGGGATACAACACAAAGCTTTCTAGGAAAATCTGAATATACCCTTTAAATGACACAATTGTTATCTTTTTATGTTATCAGAAAAGGCTAACGATTTTTATTAAAATACCAATGCACAGCAAATAAAACGTTTGTCTTGAATGTTTTGAGAATAGCCTGCGGAGTCCTCTTCATTATCAATGAATTCTTGTATAACTTGCAAAGCGAAAGAGAGAGAGAGAGAGAGAGGCAATATCTTACTATAAAACAATATAGATTTCGTTAAAACACACAATTTATGTAAAATACACTTCCTATGGCATTAACCACTTCTGGTGTATATTATTATATTAAATATAGTATTTATTATTAGTACTCTATGCTTCCTGTAATAATCATAACGTTTTTTTTTTCAACTGATTGGTTACTATTCGTTTTTTCTTATGCAAATATAAAGAAAACAGAATTTCAAAATCTCAAAAGCATTACATAGTGATTATTTCGGAAAGCATGAAGCAGCTAGAAGATTAAGCTTTCATAGTAGTTTGCAGAACAGTAAGTAGAAAAACTCACGGGAGTCTAACATAAGCATAGTCAAAATAAGCATGCAAAATACACATTTTCACAGAAACCCGCCTCCAAATAACCCTTTTCTTAAAGCAAATAGGAATTCTTTTCCCTCAAAAATATTTAAAAATTTTGTTAGAAACTTTATGTATTTGAGATCCTAGCATAAGTAAAATGTATATCCTAAGTTTTCTGTACATAGCCTCAATTCTCAGCAAGTTTTGTACGAGGCAAACTATAAATGACAGACAGTAATTTGCAAGGAAAACGCCAAGCTGTTAAAATGTCGAATTTATATTTGAAATATTCTTCATGAATTAACCACTACCGAAATATTTGCTATTTGTTTCCTGAGGTTTCGATATTCATAGCAGCATACTAAAACCTTAAGTGGTACTCTATATTTTGTAGGTTAAAATATTTAAACGTTTATATTAGTTTCAAAAACTAAGAGTTTCATGTATTTCTATAGAGGTATAAACCCTAACACACAGAGAGCTACGAGAAT
This sequence comes from Mantis religiosa, assembly GCA_030765055.1. Lineage (NCBI taxonomy): Eukaryota > Metazoa > Arthropoda > Insecta > Mantodea > Mantidae > Mantis > Mantis religiosa. The sequence goes on from CM060948.1 coordinate 244,466,412, forward strand.
AAAATCCTATTTGCTGAGTGTTGAAGAGTGTTTATATTACAGGGTGAACCTCAAAATTAGTCTCTACAGCATGGTTGGGATATGGTAGAATATTTCCCTGTCATTACTAAAACGCACTACATCATTTAATGCGCAACATTCAGCGTTTCTTCATCTCAGTACATATTCTTTTTAAATTATTAGTATCTCACTCGAAGGGAAAGTCTAAGTTACTCAAAGGAAGTGAGTGAGCAAAATGAATTTGAAAGCATGATTGAAAGCGCAAGTAAATGTAATGTCTTAAATTTCAAGCGTTTGGATATTTACACCAATAATTCCCTATGTTAGGGCTCCATTAGGTACATCATTCTATGTTTAGTAGTCAATATCAAGAATTTATTAACACACAGCAAGGAAATTTTAATACATTATACTTTGTTCATTCTTAAATAGAAAATAAGTTATTTAGTATTTTTAATTCCTGTTCCCAATGAGTTATGATGGGGCACCAAGTAAGCAAGAGTCAGTTATCTCATTTATTTGTGGGAAGTGTTACACAAGTCTGTAAGGAGAAGTGTTTATCTTACAGTATGAAGCTGGATTTGGGATTATTTTTACTACACGAATAGTATAATGGGTATAAAATTTTATATATACATAAAAGATGATAAAATCTTTGTATTTGTTAAGAATTGTTTATTGTTTACATCAAGAAACTGGACTTCTGTAGTTCGCGGATTTTATAATTTCATCTGAGCTTTTACCTTCTTATTTTGTGTAATTCGCCCTTGAATTCAAAGTTTAAAAAGTAAATAGAAATTTCAGCAAATCAGGCCTACTGAACACGTTTTGAAATGTATGTAGGTATCTCTAGCGTTACATGCGACTTATTCAGCAACTACCTCGGGCGTATACCTGCAGTCTACCTGTGTGTAAACACATCACCAATCCAGTAATAATATTAATTCTCTCGAGTAAAAGATCTATTTCACTCTGTGTGGAACCGATAGATGAACAACACACAAAGTGTATAAATAGCTTTGTAACTATCTCTCTCTGCGGTCGGGTGGTGAGCGTTTGGTTTCACAGTCAAGAGGCTCTACATTCGATTTCCGGCTGGGGAGGAAGACTTTTCTTTAACAAAATCTCTCCATAGCCTCCGCGGTCTGAGAGTGTGTTTCCTAAATTAATACCTAAATTAATTTAAATACCTACATTCAACGAGTTAGTTATTTCTCAAATCAAAGCCCCAATATGACGCAAACGTTAAAGGTGGCTGTTTAAATCATACAATTAAAAGAATATTAGACTCCGAAATGCGTGATTTACATATCTTTAGACATTTAAGGATCCTGAAGTTTCTCACAAAGCTATATCAAATTTCCGAGAAGCGATGATAATTCAGATTGGTTTACATCGGTGTTAATTTTGTCTGCTGAGATAAGACTTAAGTAGCAACCTTAAGTGTTAGCAGTTTAGTGTGGACTCACCACTTTGGAAGAAGTCATGATTCCTCCGTTTGTTGTCTGCAACAGTTGCACTGTGTTTGTGAGTCTACAATGGAGCTATCTCTCACTTTATACCACAGGTACATACGAGGGAGGGGGGGAGGCTCAATAAAACGTTACGTTACGGTGAAAGTGCCGCCGCTGATGATTGTGACGTCACACAGGCGTCCGGAAGAGCCCCGGGATCCATAGAGCACCCTCCAGCAGATGTACCTTTCCTCTATCTTAATTTCATAATGCGGAGGTCACAGACCACAACCCGAGTTTCACGCTAACTTCACATTTACTTAAATTCAAATATGTAACTGATTACATAAAACATTGCTTAAGTGTTCGTAGAGTTTACATTAGCCAATAAACTTTTTCATAGATATTTACAATGTACTTAAGATCACTGCAGAAATTTATGGGTGAAAATATTTTATTTAGCATCTCTTTTACTTTCTCTAATACCCTATTTTTACAGACCTGAAGACTTTCCTAATTCTTCCCCAAGCGAATTAAATCAATTATAATTATTATAGGAAGTCCTTTAACGACTTATAGCACAATCTATATGGTTTTCTAAATTATAGTCAGCCCCAAAGTATCCAGTTTAAAATAACGCTACCTTTGATCATTCAAATGCCTGTTTTATATAACTATGTTTTATCATTTATTACTTTCCATATACATTTATGCTTGGTGTTAATTATTTTCTTACTTCATTTTGTTGTTTGTTGTTCTTGTTATTTTCATTATTTTTCTTTCTGATATGTAAGTTTTATTATTACTATTTCTAAGAATTCTGATCCTTATGTGTGCCTTGTCCATGATGGCAACCTGTAAATTTAGGTCACATATTTTTGTTTTTACGAATTAAAATAATAATAAAAAAGTAATAGATATCAAGCATTTAAGTATTCAATTTCATCCAACGTTTTGATATCGAACTTTTTCGCTGAAAAGAAATGTTTTACGGCCTCTTGAATAAAAAAGTCAGACCTATTGCACTCACATGGTCTTCTCAACTCATTCTTGTCCAAATTATTATAAAAAACGTTTATTCTATCTACTTCACCTTTTGTAGCAATGGTTTCATTACATATGTCCTTAAAGATACAATGGTAATAAGAGAACATAATAGACTTAGGTGACAGTTAAATATTTTAAGAGCCGGTCGTCATTTTAAGAGCCGGCCGGATATGAAGTTTCGTTACCTTTGCATGAAAATAAAGAGGAATAAACGACTTCACATTTGAGAAAAAAAGTGTGAATACTGCAAAATTCAAGAAAATAACAAGAAATTTGTCGAAAACGATTAAATCCACAAAATATGTATTTAACATTAATCGTGTGCTATAGCGATATCTACATTTTTGTGTGCTAAGAACCTGTTTATCCTTTACGGTTTACCAGTTAAATAAAAGTAATTTAGAATGAAGAGGACTCCAAGGCTATTTCCAGAAACTTCAACACATAAATTTCATTTGTCGTGAAAATATATTCAATGTATAGTATTTTAATCATTATCGTTGAAAATTTTAATTTAAATCTAAATTTTGGAAAAATTATTCAATACAGGGAGAGTGAGGAAATTGTGGAAGATGCTGAACTTCCAAGTTTGGTATTTAATAGACCTTTTATTTTGGACTTAGTTGTTCACAGACAGATGAAAACACTCAGACACACAAAAACAAAAAGCACACTCACAAACTTTTCCTAAAACGGTTATCTTGGATTGGGGGATTACGTAAAACATATACAAAATTACTGGGAAAATCTTGATATGTGAAATACAAAACTTCCCCTACCATTTTAATTTAAAATAAATTTCACATATTTACAGTTCGTTGCATTCCCTTCATTCTGAATTTTTGTTTAAGCTTAATTGGTACATTTTTGAGCTAAATAAAACATTTTTCTACACAAACAGATGTGGACTTGTGTAGGCATACAATGTATGACAATATTTCTGTGGCGTTAACCATGTCCGAGATATTATTTGTTAATGGTTTGAATTTTCAAATACTTGTTATTTTTCAAGCGGTAAGTTGCTATATAGGCCCTGTTTTCGTGGTTATGCACAAAAAACGTCGAACTCATGAATCATATAGCGGTTTCTAAAAATCTGACTATGGCTTTAGATGCACTGACCTTCATATGCCTACAAGGAAGTATGTGAACATACAATGAAAGTTTACATCAATTGACAGAGGAACGAGCGTTTATGGGAACAGTTTATGAAAGAAAAATGAGCAGAGAAAGTTAAATCAATGCAACAACTAAGACTTTCTAAGTAATATTTTAAATTTATTCATTAAATTATAGGCATAATTTAATAAAATACCAGAGAAATAAGGACAAGATTAGTCAACACTTTAATTTTTACTTTCTCTACAACATGCTTATAGTGAGTAGAGAAAGTATTTTATTCCACTCAAAAACTCGATCATGATAATTGACTGCAAATACAGGTTCGATGCCACTTCAGTGCCCCACCAAAAATTGCATATTTTTGTATTATTACATTTAGTACCTTCCAAGGTTGTGACAGAAAGATTTCACATGGATAATGTTTCGAAAATTTTGATTCTATCCAAAATGGGTGTAAAGTTCTTTTTCTTGCTTAAAATGCCATAGTTAAAGGTATTTGCATGACAGAGAAACTAAAACAGGAATAACTTTCCATTTGAGAAGAGTATAGACTTTAAAAATAAAATCAGTAAGAAGGAATGTCCTGGTTACGGTTAACTTCACAAAATAAATAATTAATAAACAATGTTAAATAATAACTAAACTGATATAAAGTTTGTCGTTGAACGAGATATATACCGTTTGTGCTGTAAGATTTTCCTGTCTTACAGTTTATCACTTATGTAAAGGTCATTCAAAATGAAAAGCACTTCGGAGGCTCTTCCAAGAAAGTTCGTGTATACGTGACTTTTCGTGGAAATGTGTTACACATATTAAATTTTAATCAAAATCGTTAGAGCTATTTTCATGTAAAGGTTAGTTTGAGGTGGTGGGATTTCCTTTAAAATGTTCTTGTCGCAGCCCTGGAAGGTGCTGAGATCAAATATCAAGTTGGTATCTAAGCCATTTTTTGTTTTTGAGTTACGCTGTTCACACACACGTATATACACGTACTGTTTTCTAAAAATTCTTTGTATTCAGAATGTTTAAAAACATATATTTCCAGTGAACTGTCGGTATCGAATTTTTGGGTGGAATGCGAGTGAGTTTTTATTTGCGAGCGCTCCTTGATAGCTGTGGTTTTGTGTACCCAGCTCTATAATGGGCGCAAAAGACCGCTTGATTTTGCTCAACTGCCTCTTTATCAGGCTTGAGGTTCTTTTACGTGCCCTAAATCAATGACATGGAACCATTGACTTTACTTCCCTTCCGTGCCAGAAAACTCCTCCGCCCTCAGTCGGGTTTGAACCCGCGAGCTCTTGAACCAGAGGCTAGCGTGTTACCCCTAGACGACGAAGAATGACTGGGACGAATACAACGTCCTCTTCACCTACTATGCACGTGATAGAGAAAGTAACACGTTTATCACTGGTTGACCTAATAACGGTTAACTATGAAACCCAAGACAAAGAACTAACGACATTGTAAATCACGGGTATGATATCTCTAAATGAATTTGGGAACCTTTTGTGGTATGCCGGAAAAATATGTGAGAATTTAGTGTCGTGTCGGTGTTTCGTCATGTTTGCTTACATAGTTGGTTAGAGCAGCAGCACGTAAATCGAAACTCCATGGTTCAAATCTCGACTATGACATTGCATTTTTCGGTACGATTATACCTTTTGTGAATGTACCACTGAAAGAGGAACACTGCTCCTAGTAACATTGCCTCCTGCTATAGCTGGCACCGAGTCAACATCGGCCCGCCTCTGTTGAGTAGTGGTACCGTGTCCGCCTCACGTTCAAGAGGTTCCGAGCACGAAACTCGGCCAGGGTGAGTTATCTGAATAAGGCTTTCTTCCAGGGTATTCCCTTATCCTGAAAGATGAATGCCAGGTAACTCTAAGCTCTATGGACCCTGGACTCATCAGAACGTAATTTCATCCATTTCATTAATAATTCGATGTGACAACCGTTTAAAGGACGTTAAGAAAATAATTTGTCATATAGTGTTTACAAGAAGTAATAAGTCGTTTTTGGAATTAACTGGGGTTTCAATGAGGCACATAATTTTATATGTTGTATTTACGTAACTTTCTCTACCCTCTATTGCCATTTTTAAATAGCTTCTAAAACCTCGAGGACCAAGTTTGTAGAAATTACACATTTTGTTATCGATACAGGAGTCTGAAGCAACTGTCAAGTCCTCAAAAGGCTGGCCATTATATACAGCTTGTGAAACTACATATTGAATTCTATTCAAAATCTTCATAGCAATTAAAAGATAATTATTAAATATCTTTCCATTTAAAGGTAATTTGTAGTGTAGTTGTTCGTTTTCTCTTCTCACTTGGTGTCGTATCACAAAACATGTTAAATTTAAATACATACGTTTAATCAGATATGTTGCTTTTATATACACATCATTCCCAAAGAAAAATATGTGTATCGTAACATTACGTGGATAGCAGAATGATTTTGTAGTATACTGCACATACACAACATTATTGTTGGAATGGTTTTACAAGTGTTAGAATTCTAATTATTGCTTTATCTTACAAAATGTGTGTTATGTGGTCAACAATGCAAAAAATATCATATAATAGAATGTAAAAAAGGAACAAAGTCTATAACAGACTATAGCAAGGACTTAAATATTTGTATACCAATGCTTGTATATTAATGCTCAATCTGAGCGCACTTTTCTCATTATTATTACTTGCAATGCTTACTTTAAAAGAGAACTCAGACTTCTTCTTCGTCAGTTTCTATGTTATAATACTTTAATACTTGTATCTGTTTTAGTTATCAAATTAGGCATTAGTTAATAATTTTGTAATAAAACTTTTGCCTTTATTTTTAGACAAAAGGAGTACAGCTTCCTGTTATTTTAGCTTTGCTGGAAATTGTATTTATTATTATTATTATTATTATTATTATTATTATTATTATTATTATTATTATTATTATTATTATTATTATTATTATTATTATTATTATTATTATTATTATTATTATTATTATTATTATTATTATTATTATTATTATTATTATTATTATTATTATTATTATTATTATTATTATTATTATTATTATTATTATCATCATCATCATCATCATCATCATCATCATCATCATCATCATCATCATCATCATCATCATCATCATCATCATCATCATCATCATCATCATCATCATCATCATCATCATCATCATCATCATCATCATCATCATCATCATCATCATCATCATCATCATCATCATCATCATCATCATCATCATCATCATCATCATCATCATCATCATCATCATCATCATCATCATCATCATCATCATCATCATCATCATCATCATGAAACCAGACATAATCATTGTTGCGCATCTCCGTATGTATACCTGTCCTATGTATCCTATACACAGATTTGAGCTAGGACTTTATACTTTTATATATACATATGAAGTTAGTATACAATAAAACATGTTAAAATTGTGCTTATTTTGCTCATTAGATTGCTACATAGAAAGCGGCGTCTCCGGGTTCTCAGGTTTCCCCGTCATTTAATCCACCAGCTGTTTTAAATCAGCTTTGCTTTCATTCATTGCACTGATATGCAATATCATACACTTCTTCACCCTCAGACTGTTCCTCCATCGTGCGCTATTGTCTCACATTTAGTTAGTTCCTCAACTCCTCGACAGAAGTCTGACCCCAGGTTTCCACCTGTGACTCCTGCATTTGAGGAGGGTAAAATGAAAATAGAAGAATGGGTTGCCAAACCCAGCTTGCAACCTGGTTACGTTAACACACCTAGTTGCAAAATAAAACTCTGTAAAACTATAAATAAGTATTACATGTAAACGAAGAGAGACTGCCTCTTTCGTGGAACGTTCAGCGTTCTGGCATCGGAACCTACAGTATCGGATTGGACTTTCAGCTGGGCTGGACAATTTTTATTTAGGAGAATCATTACATATTTTTTGCAGAGTCTATAAATATACATTTAAGTGCGTAACCGCCTTAAAGTAACTACTAAGAACTCCCAACGTTAAAAAACATACACTTCAACGAGTAAAATTTATTTGGAGGAAGGGGTTATACAATGCTTTCAGTTGTTCAATTCATATCAGCGCTGTCAGCGTACCGGAATCTCATCTCGCAGGAGATTTTACATGTCAGTAGATATTTTGTCATGGGACTGTCGCTTTACAAATAAAACCATTCGCTTTGAATTCACGAACGTAGGATCAGATCAAGAAAGATAACTCCAAAGTAAAGTGTGTTAATAGGTCGGGGCTTGATTTCCATCGACCACCCACCATCTACTCTGATCATGGGTGTTCCATGATTTTGTTTCCCTGGTCTGTAGGCAAATGCTGAGTTGTTTTATCTACAATTTTCCTTTCAGTCCTGAAAGGCCTGTTCTCATCATTCAGGTCTACTTCAAGATTTCGTGGCGTATGAAAAGAGTACACGCGTGACACTAGAGGGCTACATGGTCGACGGGTCGTTCATCGTCCTCTCTAGGGAGCTGCAGTAGTCTACCAGTCTGGAACTGTTAGGGACTTCCGCGTAACTCTGTGGCCTGTGCCTATACGCTCCAGTTGATCATTCACTTGATCCCTTACTCCTAGGAGTAGTGGTCACAATACACGTACATACACACAAACATATATCGCAATGCTGAGGTGCTCCCTTTTATTGTATATCCTACATAAATGTGTTACACAAATTAAACATTTAACGATATTGTCTGATAAGTTAGATTCATATAACTTCTATAAACTTGATTAAACAATCTTGGCTGTAAAGAAATGACCTCTTAAATGCGAGGAAGTGTTACAAATCCCCCCCCCCCAGGACCTCCTCCCTGGAGCCCAAGATCGCGGGTTTCAAATCCGGTCCAGACCGATGACTTTTACCTGTGCTTAAAAGCGACAGCCCCCAATTTACATGCATATAAAAGAACTCCTGCGGCACGAAATTCCAGCACACCGGCGGCACTATATGATCCTTGCATTGGCAGCGTCACTAATGAATAAAATATTTTTTTGATTCTTATAGGTACAGCGGGAATAAGAGAATGAAGTAATCTTAAACTATAGTCCTATATTTTCAGAGCTGCTCGCTGTGTGATGACTTCGTGACTTCGTACTCTTTGGATGGCCAGGTAAGAAAAGAAAATAAAAAATAAAAACATATATTTCCAGTGAAATCTGGATATCGAACTTTTGGGTCGAATGCAATATTTTCTCCATCCACTATGTATGTGGTAAAACGATAAAGGAAAGCTGACAATTTGTACAGGTTTTGTATTACATGAAGTTACATTTTGTTGCATTGCCAACACCAGTATCTTCAAAATTACAGTCAAGCACATCACTATCTCATGGAAGAACCAACAAAAGACTGTACAATTTGATCTGTTTCCATAAAGGTTATGAGTTGCAACACTTCTGATGTTCTTATTTTATGGAATCTTCAATCCTCTACAACACATCAATTTTGCGCAACAAGTAGCAACGTAGAAAAAACATACAACTGGTACAAGAGTAGCTTTCATTGCCTTGTGGGTCTTACATGACTCTTGATCGTGATCTAACTTGACCCACTCTATAAGAGAACTCCACATCTATAACTTCTTCTGTAATATATTGTTAAGGTTTGGTATAAACATTTCTCTACCGAACAGGTCTATCCTTCTTGCATTATATAGTGCATTCCATGTACTACCCAAGCCGGAGTTTGTTTTAAGAATTCAAACAATAATGATATTGTAATGAAATTTGAAGACGATTTAATTTACACTGCGAGAAAAATGCTGAAAGTGACCCCTATTTACATCCGGACAAGATTGAATTCGTCTATTGTATTGAACGTCTTCTCTTCTTCCAAATCTTGTATGGTTCGTGCTTTGTTCTTCTAAACTTTACCTTCCAGATGTCCCCCCCCCCCCCAAAAAAAAAATAGATGATATCAAGTTGGACAAGGGCAGCGGCAAGGCCCTCTCGAAGTGACGGGTCTCCGCGGAAGGGCTGATGTGCTACCATGCTAGCAACTGATGCGTGGCACCATCATGTTGGAAATATTCTATGGAGAATTCCTTGTCGTCCAGTTAATTTAGAAAATATTTCAAGGCATTTATTTCTTGCACGATCTATATTGAAGGTGAGAGAAATTATTCGCTGCCGGGACATTGTGCACCAAACAAGAATTTTTCATACAGGTTTTTCAACCCACCAAATTTGTTATTTATGTATACTGACAGGTAAAATCACACTTCCTTCGTAAACCAAGAGAAGTCCATGAAATTTTGAAACATTTCATATTAACGTAATCGTTTCAATTTGTCAGTTTCTTTTAATTCGTGCACCACAGTGAAACGGTAAGCCTGAAGGTTTGGTCATTCCTGTTTCCTGCGAAAGTCGACGGAGTGATTTAGAGGGGAACTCCAGAAGCCCATACATTTTCATTACTAATCGTTTCCTGAATCATTTGTTCTCTTCCTCTTGCATGTCTGTCCAGTATCCTTCGCAAGTTTCAAGACATTTTCCATCTAAAGAAAAGTTTGGGGTGGAGGTGTTTGCATGAAAATCGTTGCATCCTTGAAAGATACTGAACTTAAATGCCAGCCAAGTTTGATATTTAACCAGTATTTCATTTCTGAGTCACACACATGCAAATGGACATTTTTCTTAACATAATTTTTTATTCAGAGAATTTAAAACGTATTTTATTAGTAAAATCTCTGTAGCGAATATTTGGGTGGAATTAATATTTTCTACCTATAACGAACGTTTGGCAGATATAAAAAATGTCGTTATTTTTCAGAAAAGTTCGTAGCTAGTTTGAAAAGTGGGAACATATTACGTACATGAAATGCACTGAAAACGGCTAACGCTAGGGGAACAAAAATGCCACACTCAAGTTGTCTATCTCAGTATCCACTACATTGTTATAAGAATCTTTAAGTCATCTCGCATGATTTAACAGCTAATCCAAATTGTATGAAATTCAGTAGCATTAAAAATAATTTATGGGCGGTTCAGAGACTATTCAAATGCAAATGCAAATATCTTAAATGTATGTTATTTTAACAGAAATAGAGACGCTTTTGGAGGAAATAAACCAAACTGAATAGTTATGTCAGGCAAAGTGTAGTTTGGAATGTAGGAGGTGGTAGTATTGGGAAAGTTTCTTTCCTTAAGCATAGTTTTGGGATCATACTGCCTTCCCCTCTTTCATAAATACACACACTCCCTTTCCTAAAAGGTTGTTTATTTATTTAGTCTTACTTTTTCTGCCATGTATGTGCATAGTAGGTATTGCATTTGCAAAAATATGATTATAAGGTTTCACTGGAAATACACGTTTTGAGGTCACTCGAATAAAAACTTAAAATACCAAATTTTTAGATGGCATCCACTGCTACCTCTACTTACCGTAGGTAAGAGGTAGAGAATGCACAAAGGCAAATAAACAAGTACCTAAAGCTTCCCATACCTGTTAATAAGTATCTTCCTTTTTTGTCTAACGTCCGTTTCTTACTATACACTATCCTACAGGCGGTGTATACTATTGATACATGAATTGAAGGTGAAGGAAACGTTCCACGTCTAAGTTTAGAGTATACCCCCGACTAATGAAGACTAGTGACTAATGAATAAACCCTAGAAATAAACTCTCGATGTATATGTTATTTCTTTGCCGCATGTCTTACTCTTCAGCAGTTATCTTCCTATACATCTAAGCCCACTGCTCATCTCAGTTACGCTTTTCTTCAAGGACCTCACAAACAATAGAAAGCAATTTTAATGACCCCCTTTCTCCTGTTCAATCTCAGTATGAAGTATTGAGCCTTCTTCAAATTGAGATTGGTTAGCGTACAAATCGTGTGACTTTGAGTTATAAGTCCTTAGTATGGTACGTGGTCTGGTCTTCCTCTTTATAATATGTCTAGCTATCAGCACTCAAAGGCACGTAGCTTCACAAACCATGTAACTTTACTTTCGGTCTCCAAAAATCGTGATTGTTGTTATTACTTTGTCTCCTTTACACTCAGACCATAACCTTTCTTCATTTGCTGTACATAAATATGCTCCTGTATGCAACAGGAGAATATTTTTCCAGAGTGACATAAAGGGATACAAGAAAAGAAAGGGAGGAAGCCTAATGGACAAACCAAACTTAAATGCTTGTATATATGTAATTTTCACCCCTGGAACACACTATTGTAATAAAAACTGCTGGGGAAGATATGAATTTGCCTTCGATTTTCTCTGAATCCCAGAATATATTCAGGTTGGGGAACAACCCGACACCTGGTATGAACGTAAAGAAGTGAATGATATAAAATATTAGTGCAATGGATAAAAGGAAGGGTGACACTGGAACAGCTGATGGAACGAATGGCAGGGTAAACCGGAGAACCTGGGAAAAGGCCACCAAGGCACCATCTAATCACTCGTCCACGGAGCCACCGCCCTCTAGGGGAAACAGTGAAAAAGGAAACTGTTTCTGGAAGAAAGTCCCTATTTCAAGATATAAAGCAATTATAAAATCAGTAAATATATGAATATATACACAGCTATGTAAGCAAAACATATTTTAGAAGTGTGAGTTTAATGACAATAATAATAAAACGAATAATTTGTATGTATGTATGTATGTATGTATGTATGTATGTATGTATGTATGTATGTATGTATGTATGTATGTATGTATGTATGTATGTATGTATGTATGTATGTATGTATGTATGTATGTATGTATGTATGTATGTATGTATGTATGTATGTATGTATGTATGTATGTATGTATGTATGTATGTATGTATGTATGTATGTATGTATGTATGTATGTATGTATGTATGTATGTATGTATGTATGTATGTATGTATGTATGTATGTATGTATGTATGTATGTATGTATGTATGTATGTATGTATGTATGTATGTATGTATGTATGTATGTATGTATGTATGTATGTATGTATGTATGTATGTATGTATGTATGTATGTATGTATGTATGTATGTATGTATGTATGTATGTATGTATGTATGTATGTATGTATGTATGTATGTATGTATGTATGTATGTATGTATGTATGTATGTATGTATGTATGTATGTATGTATGTATGTATGTATGTATGTATGTATGTATGTATGTATGTATGTATGTATGTATGTATGTATGTATGTATGTATGTATGTATGTATGTATGTATGTATGTATGTATGTATGTATGTATGTATGTATGTATGTATGTATGTATGTATGTATGTATGTATGTATGTATGTATGTATGTATGTATGTATGTATGTATGTATGTATGTATGTATGTATGTATGTATGTATGTATGTATGTATGTATGTATGTATGTATGTATGTATGTATGTATGTATGTATGTATGTATGTATGTATGTATGTATGTATGTATGTATGTATGTATGTATGTATGTATGTATGTATGTATGTATGTATGTATGTATGTATGTATGTATGTATGTATGTATGTATGTATGTATGTATGTATGTATGTATGTATGTATGTATGTATGTATGTATGTATGTATGTATGTATGTATGTATATATACATATATATATTATAGAGAGAAAATGTGTGTGTGCCAGGGGGTTTACTTGTAAAAACCAGCATAGCTCAAAAAATTAAAAGTTGGTTAAATACCAAACTTGGTACATATTTAGATTCAGCTTTTTTCCAGTACACGACACGAAAATTTTCAATAAAAATGTTCCTCAATCCCAAACTACCCAATACATGTAAAATTGTTTGAAAATTTTGATTTTCCAAAAATTAGCCAAAATGACTTTGGTTAAATTACCGTATGTTTAAGATATTTCATAAAAACTACAATAATATATCTTGAAATTTCTGTGAGTTGCCTCTGAAGTCCTCTTCTTTGTGAATGACTGTTTTACAGCTGGTATGTGAAAAATATTACTTATTTGTTGAATTAACCATTTCTGAGATATTCCTTATTATTGATTTCAATTTTTCAACATTTATCTTTATTTTTCTCAAATGGGAAGTCGTTATTCGGTTTTTCCACCTCGTGATGATGAAATTAGAACGAAATTTCAAAGATTTCACACAGAAAACATCTCTTAAGCCTGTTTTCCCCGATTCGCATTGTAGCTACAACGAACTATGAAATAGAATAGTTTCTACAAAGGTTTATATCAAAAGAATAGTGGGCATTAGTAAGAATAGTCTGTACATGGGTGTGTAGAAGAAAATGATGTGACTACAACACATGAGAATGTTTTACAAGGTGGTAGACAATTCGGGAAGCGTCCAATTTTATTTAATTTTAGCTTGGGACTGTAATACAGTCTTCATATGCTCCAATTTCTTTCTCTTTCGTTAAATATTGATATCTGAAAAACTATGCGTTGTACAATAATTACGGAAATTAAGAAGGCACTGGAGATTAAAATTGAATCTGGCGTGTTTATTGAAATTCATCTAATTTGGAGGATTGGAGGGAAGAGATTAAGAAGGCGAGACGTACATCATGCACGTTGTTACTTGTGAATACAATGGCACGTTTAGTTCTGTATATCCTTGGTTACCGAGTTACAATTAAACGCGATAAAAAAGAGAACTCACTCTAAAATTTCTCTTATACGTTTGTACAAAAATTTCATAAAGAGGATGTAGAAATTTGAATGAAATAAATTACTGTAGTGTGGAACCCTGCATAAGTCAGCTTGTCCAGCTTATGTGATGACAAGCTCCGAGGATTTGGGCGCTGCGTTCAGCTGAGTGGCACGTACTGGGCTTACAACATACTATGGCTCTAGTAATATGAAAAATGGCTTAGAACATGGCCAGAAACAATAATTCTGGGGCCATATATTGCCGACTGTTTTTATAAAGATCAAATTAGTTTGGCCATTATATTAAATATTGTGACTTCGTGGGTTCGTAGAGTTAAAAGTCCGAGTTGCAGATATTCCGAATGTTCTTTGTTTCCGCAGAAATACACTGTTCAATTCTCACGTAACAACATTACGTCACATACACCACACAATCTACCAAGGTCGATGACAATAACAAACAACGATCAGTTTACAACATCAGCTCAGCTGTTTATTACTTACGACTCACTCTTGTTTTACAACTGTCCGCTGGCGTGTCACAATCTCTTATATACCTCATTCATAAATTCGAGAGATTTCTTGGACAAACGAGAAGCCGACTGTTCTGTACAATCACTATATGTTTCTGGAGTAACAAGACATCGAATGACGAAATCCGAACCTTCCAGAAGCGTAACTTAATCTGCGCCGGCAAGTCCTTTATCTGCGCTATCTTTATTTGCCGGCTCTTTGTGTACACTAGCCGAGTTATCGTAGATATCAGCTTCGCGACAATATTGTCGGTAACTTTTATTTTCACGATAATGTACCTAATAGGTAGAGGTAATATTTTCTTCCAACGAAAATGTCAATATCGAGAGCTCATCGGAAATATATATTTTGAAGTCCCACATATAAAACGAGCATTATTTATATCTGTGTCTGAGTACAGCATAACTCAAAACCAAAAAGTTGATCACTACCAAATTTGGTATATAAATCCAGGGTCACCAAAGAAGACCAGAATCCTGCACACAAATCCCCCATACCAAACGACCCTTTATAGCAACATTTCTCGAAATGGTTTATTTTCTAAAAATACTTCTAAAGATTTTGGTTAAAATGTCATATATTAGCTACATGACAAAATGTTTATTTAGAATATCCTAGGAACAGCTTCTGGAATACACTTCATTCGGAAGGAATGTTTTATAATGCTGTGGAAGTTGAAAATATCAAGCGATTGGCAAAATAAGGAGATTTCCTTAAAACACATATTTATTCGAAGTATCCTTTTTTGTACCATATGCCATTTCCAAGATATTATTCGTTATTATTAATCGCTCAGGTTGCTCAATACTTGGTAATTCTTTTAAAATCCGTTCGATAGTGATTTGCTTCTCGCCATTGTATGGAAACAGCATGGGTTGTTAATATTATTATATGCAGCATCCATTTCTGGAACGTTTGACTAATGGTATTCCCTTTATATCTATGAAAATGTGTAATGTAGCTATTTATGCCTTTTTATTTCAGTTTAAATGAAGCGGATGGGAAAATAAACTGCCGTAAGAATAGTTTGTAAACATAAATGACAGAGGATTGAGATATCATTTGTATGTAACGATTTTCTTTTTCTCAAATGGTAAGTAGCTATTCGTTATTTCTTTCGTGGTAATGCATAATGCAGGGATTTACACCATGAGCAACTTGTAAAAGAGGGTACTATCGCTCTAGTCTACTGCAGTATGCAGTTTTATATAAATAGTTTGTAGAAGAGTGGTTATGAATGTGACTCCACGTATTTTTATACAGACTTGCCTAGAAGTTGTTAATCATGAAGTGATTAAGGCTGAGAAAAGTAAGAAATATTGAAAAGAAAACAAAGAGAAAGAAAGGTGAGTGAGTCAATGCTGAATGAGAATTCTCAGTAAGTTGCAAAAGAACAAAGAAAATCCCTTCCTTATTAGTGTTATCATTAGAGGGAGTAAGGATGAACGACAGTTCTGAATAAAGAACGAAGTTTTGATTTATTAGAAAACCTGACGTGACAAGCAAAGCTCGGTAATACACCAGATCGATGTGATGCAAATGAGTTTCACAACACACCTCAGCCGGTTTTCGAACCCGATTCGCTTGTTATGAAATAATACGTGCTGCATTTAGCAGTCAACCGTGATCATTCACTCGTTAGTCGAGGCACTTCACGTTGCTCAATGCGGAGTAAATAGCACTAGAGATTTACTCTCTCAACTTTATCGAGCGAGATGGTTCGCATTCGAGAGATCCCGGGTTCTATTCCTAGTGGCCGTAAACTCCGACCAAGGGCTGCAATGTCTTCTACCACAGCTCTCCTCTCACATTACAGGACCGGTTGTGTATTAGTGGACGCAGGCAGATGGCGCACAGGCTTGCCTATTATAAATTCTTCTCGGTTCCACCAGAGGATGGTCATTTGAATCTTCACTACCTAGTGGAACTTTTTCCAGTTCCCACTGGAGAGGAGTTCCAGAGCCAACAGCGCCTCCCAGAGAGTTCAGGAAACTACGCGTCTCTGTCGCTTGCGTTTTCCGTTCCTATAGCCCATACGTCCCCTGTGGTTCATTCATCTCATCCATTCCTCCCGGGGGTGTATGCAATTTCATGTCGAGGTGCTGGACGTTCCCTCAGTTACGTTATCTACTCCCAACTTTGTTTAAATATCATATTTCTAATTCAAACATCTATGATGCTCCAACCAAAAATTCTATATCGATATTTGCCCAGAATAAACACATTTTCACGATCACTGCATATAAATGCAAACATTTTTAGGAAAATTCCGGAGGTGTAACAGCATAACTCAGGACCAAAATGTCGCTTCAAGTATGAAAGTTAAAATTTAAGATGTGGAAGATTTTGAACTTGAATACCGAGTTTTGGTATTTAATACCAAGTGGGATGGCACAAGCTATTTCGTATTTGGCCCAAATTCAGGAGGTCCAGGTTCAATTCCCATAGCCGAAGTGATCCATGGATTTTTTCGGGGATTTCTCGGGTCGCTAGGCGAATGCTGGATTGATTAATTACATCCTCCGAATTTCCTGTCCCTCCATTTAATCTCTATTATCATTTCATATCATCTCTCATCTGGTGATATCTTTCAGGATAGAAATGTCGGCGGAAGTCTCGGCGCTGTCGTAACTCTTTGGATCGGCCGCCCTCTTCTCCTGTCACCTCATCCTTTCTCCCGAGGACGTTCCATTTGGGACTTAAGGTACAATAAACCATAGATTTCGGTGCCTAATCCAATCCCCTTCGTAGTAATTCTAATCCTAGTCGTTGGTATCCTTGGTAACGGACAGAAGGCCTGAAATGAGGAGGAAGGTCACTGCACAGTAGCACAGTAAAAACGGTGAAACGTATCATCTCCCCCAGATTATCGAGATGTAAGCGCGAACGTTTACTACTGTACTATTAAGCCACTGTTCTGTTATGGGGTTATGCATGGGACAAATACGTATTACACATCTCACGCGTAAGCAGAATTGTAGAAAAATCGCTCCGTTTCAAAAACTATACTACAAAAACACTACATAAATATAATTATTTGTAGCAAAATCTTCACTTATCTTTAAATAAATTGATGTAGATTTCTTGTTCACTGAGATCGTGATTTCGTTAATCTTCCTTTACATCGTCAGTCGTATATAATCTCGCTGTCAACGTTACGATCACTATAGGTCACTACATCCCTGCTAGTACTACCAAACTCTGAAAATTAAATACATTTAAGGATAGAATCGATTGTCGGTATTTCAAAATTCATTACATGATTTCTATTTTTTAAAAGAAATATCTTTTCCCGAACCATTAAATCTATCGGATCATTTAAATGTTTTAATAATTGAACTTCTGGATTTATTTCATGATTGAATGACCAAAAATGATCTGCTACGCCCGATTTATCAGTTTATTCATAATATTTCGAAAATGTTCTTTCATTCTGGTTTCTAAATTATGTTTGGTCTTTCAAATATAAACGTGATTGCAATCTAAACAATTAAATTGATAAATGCCAGATTTTTTTATTATCAGGAATTTTATCCGTTTAGAGAAATGTAGTAAATTTTTAATGTTATATTTATTTTGAGGAACCAAAGCTATACAAAATCATTTAAAACATTTTGAAAATGTTCATTAACCCAAGGATGGTAATTAAATATTTTAAAATTATAAACGTCTTTTAATTTTTAAGGGTAGGAATATCATTAATAGTTTTTCTGATATTTAAAATTTTTAACCTTTGTGTGTATAAAGTCTTTATTAAAAACATTAATTAAAACTGCATTAATAATGTGTTTATATTCTCTATTAATCCCTCATTATTAAACAGTATATTTATTAATCTATAAATCAAAATATTAAAAATAGAAAATGTATGTGAAAAATGATTAAAACTTTTATTTTTTATATAATTATGGATATAAATAGATTTCTTATAAATACAAAAGTTTAGATTATTGTTATTTATTATTATCTTTAGCTCTAGAAAAGAAAGAAATCCATTAATTTCAGTTTCTAATGTGAATTTTATAATTCTATCTTGTAAATTTAGTAGTTTGCAAGCATCATTTATGTGTTTATCACAATAGAAATATTAATAGAAAAAATGTCATCAAGATATCTATACATAGTTTTAATAATTAAAGGGAATGCTGTAGTGACTAGCATTTCAAATAAGCTCATAAAAAGTTCAGCAAGAAACGGTGAAAGAGGATTAGCCATTGCTAAGCCAGAAGTTTGTTGTAAAAAAATTACCATTAAAGTGAAAGCATTTTGATCCAAACAAAAATGAGTAAGTTTAACAAACTCAACTATTAGGTCCTCATGTAAATTACTTGAATTCAACCATTTAAAAAAATCAAAAGCTTTTCTCTAGGAATACTAGGAACAAGAGACCTACATCAAAAGACTATTTAGGAGGCCGTGATTGAAGTTTAATGTTCCGAGTGATTCTGCATAAATAATTATATATAATTAGTGATACAGTCATTTTAAAGAGTGTTAACTATTGAAATTTACACAGTGTAACTTCAGCACAGCTATAAGAATAGAATCCGGTGAGTGGATAAACGTAATAAGTGTTAATCAGACAATATTTGATGATATTAACCTTAACCTAAAGATGGCAGCAGCTGATCACTGCCAGCTAAACAAGACCAATGGTTATAATACAGCTAATGATTCATCTAGAAATGTATCATATGCTAGAAGTTTACACCCAAACAGAGAGCAAGCTTTAGTAATTGAAGCCCATAATGATATATCAATAAAAGCATATGTCCTAGCAATAGGCTAACTAACTGATGCCTCAAAAATACGTTTTGTTTCAAGAATATCAAACAACAGAATATGTATGTATTTAACAAGTAAATCTATTGTAAATGAATTAACCACAAGACACCCTAGATTGATGATAAACAATTTTTCGCTTCAAATGAGATCCCTTTTGGAAAAAAATAAGCAATTGATCATATCTAATGTATGTCCAGTGATACCAAATTCTATTCTCCAAGAAAGCTTACTACAGCTAGGAATCCAGTCTGTTTCTCATATAGAGTACTTAAAGGCTGGGATTGCTGCTCCTGGAGTTTCTCATATCCTAAGTTTTAGACGCCAAATGTATATATATCCAGACAATGTTGAAAAGCTCCCAGACAGTTTGGTAATTGAATATGAAGGTACAAATTATTGGATATACTTTTCAACAGACACAGCAATGTGCTTTCTGAGTTAACAACAAGGCCATTTAGCTAGACAGTGTAAACAAAATGGCCAAGCCAAAGCTACAGATCATACTCATTCACAAGTTCATAACCTAATACTTCCTTCAGAAACTAAATTTCCACCTCTTAGCGACACTTCCGAACCTACTTAAAATAAGCAGCTAGAAACCACACATATAAAAACCCCAGAGCACTAAATAATTTAACAGTGAATTTAACTGAAAATGAAGTATCCGTTACTAATACAGAAAACACCCCACAGCAAGTAAATGTATTAGCTGACGATATCACAGCTGACAAACCAACTAACGATGACAAAACACAAGGTTTTGAAGAAAATAACTTGAATTTACCAATAGATTTACCCCAAAAAGTTTCATATGACAATAGCACAGATGGCACTATAGAATCAGTTCACGTTCCCACTACTCAAAAAATAAACATTGACAAACAGAAAACAGGTTGCAAAAGACAAATTTCTGAACCAATCACCTCTGAGATGACTGACCCCAACGAAGATCCCAATCGTTACACTGAAAGTGCTTCTTTTATATTAGATGAAGATCCCTTAGTGGATAAAACATCTAAACAGAAGACAGAGAATAAGGCATATAAACCACCTGTCAAAAAAGTCAAAACTACTATGGCCGAAATCCTTCCACCAATAAAGAAAGTAATAGAAGAAGCGCCACAAAATTATGCATTATACTGTATACAACTTTTAAGCTTCTATGAGAATGTCACTGAAAATAATGACATTTTTAAAATTGCAGAAAATTATGATATTAGTTTAGACATACTAATTGAAACTTTGAGAAAAGTTAGACAACATCTCACAAACCAAAGTTTAAATAACAAAACCACACGAATGGAAAAAGAAATTACTCACCACCCTAAATGTTGAAAGAAACACTCTAGCTACAGGTCAATAACATACCCATAGTAATGGCTACATAATATGGAAAGAAACCCTTTTACCAAAGACAACCCTTCACTATTATCTAATTTTGTGTTATGGCCTCTACAATTTTGCAGTGGAATATTAATGTAGTAAAACCCCAACGGGGGAATTGCAATTCTTGATAAATAAGCATCAACCTAAACTTATATGCCTTCAGGAAACAAACCAGAGAAAATTACATTTATCCAATTGAAAAGTATATGCCATAAAGTATAAGCCGTCTTGATACTCGCCATGCAAGTGGGGGAGTGGCAATCTACATTAATAATATATATACCAAAAAATTATACAGCTGAATACTACACTTGAAGCCATTGCAGTTAAGGTATATATACCTAAAGAAATTTGTATATGTAATGTCTACCTGCCAAACAGTGTTGACATTAAATATGTTATTAGAATTGGTAAACCAATTACCCACACCATTTATAATAATTGGTGACTTTAATAGTCACAACAGTTTATGGGGCTCGAATTTTCTGATAAAAGGGGAAAAATAATAGAACAGATTATTGAGAGAACTGATATAATATTATTAAACCAAGGACAACCAACCTATTATAATGTTGTCCATAATACTCAAAGTTGCATAGACCTCACTATGAGCTCACCAGATATAGCACATTTGTGTAATTGGACAGCTTCTCAAATTCTTCATGGAAGTGACCATTTTCCGATTTATATAAACAGTGATTCAAGTTCTACTAATAACTATAGAGTACCAAAATGGATACTAAATAAATGTGATTGGGCAAAATTTAGATTCTCCAACTATATTCTGAAAGAGCTGCCACCACCTACTGAATTCCAAAATTATAATATAAGTGACTTACTTGAACAATATTCTATGGCGCTAGTTAAAGTAGCCAAATCTAACATCCCACAAACGTCCAGTACTATAAGTTCCAAAACTGTTCCATGGTGGAATGACTCATGCAAAGCAATTACTACAGATAAAAATCGAGCCTTCTTCAAATACAAAAATTGCCCCACACTAGAAAATAAACTGAATTACCTTCAGCACTGCGCAAAGGCACGAAGAACGATTAAAGACAGTAAAACTGAATCCTGGATATATCTTGTATTATCAAACCACACAACACCACAACGTGAAATTTGGAGAAAAAAAATCAAGAAAATCAATGGCAGCCCAAACTTTTTCCAAACAAAAATGCTCAAGCATCCTCAAAATGACTCATATCTAACAGATTTAAAGCAGATGGCTGATCTTTTAGCTGAATCATTTTCTGAAATATCTAACAATAATGATCCAAAGTTATTAAAATCAAAAACGAACGAAAAACATTTGTAACACAAAGAATGAAGAACGATGATTCACTGGAATTTAATGATGCCATACAAATGCAGGAATTGAAATAAATTCTTAAAAAATGTGGTAATACTAGTCCAGGACCTAACTCAATATCCCTTGAAATAATAAGGCAGTTGCCTGAAGACGGTCTAATATGCCTACTGGCATTATATAGCTTTATGTGGTCTATTTAAGTATTCCCTGAGCAGTGGCGAAATGTCATAGTAATACCAATTCTTAAGCCTGATAAAGATGGCTAATTACCTCAAAGTTATAGACCTACAGCATTGACATGCTGAATGTGTAAAATATTGGAAAAAATTGTAAATAACAGGATGAGATGTACCTTAGAAAAAAAGCAACTTCTTTACTTGTGTACAGAGTGGATTTAGAAAATATCACTCTACAACAGATAATCTCTTATCCCCTGAAACAGCAATATGGAAAACATTCAATGCCTCTCAACATTTAGTAACAATCAGTCTGGACATAGAAAAAGCCTATGACACTGTATCCAAGGAATAAATACTCAAAACCCTAATGGAAAATAACATTAATGGAAACATGATATATTTTATAGAAAATTTCCTGAAATGTAGTAATATTCAAGTAAGACTGAAAGATTTACTTTCCAAAAGAGTATATGTAAACAATGGTGTTCCACAAGGATCTGTTTTAAGTGTGACACTATTCCTAGTTGCTATCAATGACATAATATCTAATGTTCAAGCACCTGTACAAGCAACTCTATTTGCAGATAATCTCACAATATTTTGTCAAGGTAAAAATCTGTCTATGTTTTTGTTGTTGTAAGTTACGTCCTCCAACATTTAGTCATATCGGACGATGAATGAAATGGTTGAAATGATGCTCAATGCGTACGGGGTCCATGGAGCTTAGAGTTACCCGACATTCGTCTTTCAGGATAAGGGAAAACCCCGGAAAAACCGTATCTGGGTAACTCACCCTGGCCGAGATTCGAACTCGGGACCTCTTGAAAGTGAGGCAGACACGCTACCATCTACGCTACCGAGGCGGGTGAAAAAAAAATCTGTCTACTCCGGAAAAAGTGTTAGAGGGAACGATATCAAATATAGAGACTTGGTTACAAGAGACTGGATAAAAACTTTCAGTGAACAAAAGTAAATATATAGTATTTTCAAACTCTAGGAAAAAACCTATTGAACAGGTAATACATGTCCATATTCATAAAATTCAAGTAGTTAAAACAACAAAACCACTCGGTGTTACATTTGATCCAAGATTAACATGGGTCCCTCAAATAAAACAACTGCGGGATAGTTGTAAAGAACATCTGAACATTCTCAAAAAATTGGCAGCCAACAACTGGGGACCAAATTACTATGCTCTTAGTATGACCTACAAAACATTAATCCGAAACAAGATAGACTATGGATCTATAAATCAGCCAGACCCAGGGTACTTAAAATGCTTGATGTGATACATTCAACAGCACTACGAATAATTCTTGGAGCTCATCGCACAAGTCCTATTGAAAGCTTACAGATTGAAGCAGATGAACCGCCACTTAAAGTAAGAAGAAAACAGCTAAGCCGTACATACCTGTTAAGATCAATTGCATTTATTAATCCATCTAAAGTCGTTGATGGCAAATACACTACAACAGATGAAACATCAGAAATATTTGCAGTTCCATTTACACAGAGAATTTCCAATTACCTGAAACAACTTAGACTAGAACTTCTCTTGTTAATATGCAGAACCAGTAAGAGTGAAATTTCCCCATGGAGACTTTCAGTTCCAAAGATAAATTTGGAAATGTCTGAATATATTAAAGGTCAAATGGACAGAACAGTGTACCAGAAACAATTTACAGATATAAATGCACACTAACCTGGGTATATGGAAATTTACACTGACGGTTCCGATTCTCAGTTTGGAAATGGCTGTGCTGTTGTATTCCAAGAAGTTACAATGCTATATAAACTACCAGAATTCTACACAATATTCTCTAGTGAATTATATGCAATTAAAAAGTCCCTAGAAGTGATACAATCTGCAATGCACCCAAAATATGTGATTTACTCAGATTCCTTGTGTGGTTTATTGTCCCTCCAAAATTTGTCGTCCACTAAATTGATAATCAAGGATATCCAAACTTTATACAATAAACTTATTCTAGAAGACAATGAAATGAAGAAATACTGTTGACGTGGATACCATCCCACCAAGGAATAGCCGAAAATGAAAAGGCTGATGTAGCTGCTAAAGAAGCAGCAAAACCACCGCCAGTATAACCCCACCCCGCCCAATACCTATTCCACATGAAGATGTTATAAGCCATATCAAAAAGGGACATAATTCAGGAATGGAAACATAATTGGCTAGAAACCAATGTACATAGTAAACTCCGACAAGTGAAACTAAACACATCTCCTACTAAGTGTCTTTATAAACATACAAGTCGAAAACAGCAAATATTACTCTCCAGACTGAGAATTGGACATACAAAGCTTACACATGATTACCTATTTTCCAGGGAGAGGCCTCCACACTGTGAACCATGCAACCAACCATTATCAGTAAATCATATATAAACGAATGTATCCGCTATTCAACCTATAGGACTCTTCATAAAATTCCTACAGATCTTCATACCCTACTAGATGAACAGAAGAATCTACAATCACTGTATTTATTTCTAAAAGACTGTAAATTAACTTTTTCAATATGAAAATCTATTCAGTGTTACCTGATTTCAGTGTATTCTGTGAAGTGAGAATGACTATAATTTATAACTAACGCATAACAAGTATGAACATACTGCTGTGCAATATCGATTCTGCAGTTGAATGTATAGTTTGTGTGAACTTATGTGTTTATATTATACCGTAACCCAATAGTTCATAAAATGTTTTTGTACTGACCAACTGTATACAAAATTTGTTATACCATCTTATAGTTGTCGCTATAAGACCATAGTTGTTAGGCGACATTAAATAAATTTATCTTAAAAACAGAGAGCCACATAAAAAGAAACAGGTTTATCAGTCTTAAATAATGCAAAATTGTCGATCTTTTTACTAGTTCAAAAGAATTTTTAAGACATAAACACTCACATTTATCAAAATAACTAAATATTTTATTTAACCATTTAACCAAATTGTAAGTTGGTAAATTGTCACAAGCTTTCTTTTTTACGTAATTCAAAACATATGTACATATAACATCTTTTTATCCTCCATATGCAAGAAATATTTTTCCATAGTTTTGAAATACCTTTTTGTTACATCCGTATTGGAAAATTATAGCATACGGACACTATGGTTTTAAGGACGGATACATTTTACATTTTATTAGTTATTGTCCCTGGACCCATGTGACACACGCGGTTGTTACGTTATCGATAAAGTCAAGGAAGTAATGTGAGGAAATATGTTTCATTGCGAATTTAACACTGAAACCGGCAACTGAATTTGTACTGGCAACACTGACCTGAGGCCTTAGAATATCAGCTGGGAGCCATTGATTATTATCGGGACCATGAGCTATATAATTAAAATACACTCATTGACAGCAATTCAATCACGTCCCTTGTCTCATATGCTCAACATCTATTTTAGACTGAATTAAAATCCTCCAAAGTGGCTATGGGCCATTGAAATGTCGGGAAACGAACTTCCAAAATTGAGTATCTAAAAATATTATAAAAACTATCATTTATAATGTATTTTGAATTTTGATATTTATTATATATCTTGAGGTTGATACCTAGAGGTTTGTGAACTTTGTTATATGCTGCTCTACTGCACTGGTAAGTTTATTAGAAATTCCATTTGTATCTCTTTAATATTTGTCTTCAATGAGAGAAGTTTAATTTTACTTTTATTGTACTAATTAGCCAGGTGATTTTGAAAAAAAAAACACATTACTAACAAATTAATTTAAAAACTAATATATAAAACAGACATATATCGTAAGTTTTATGCTCGACCAGGCCAAACTTTAGAGATTATACGACTGGTAGCAGTACTTTAATGGGCCTCATTAAAGTACACCTGTTCATTAAGGTATTGGTATTCGACCAATCAGCAGTGGTTAGATGTACGAGAAATTCTATTCATAATTCACGGATTGGAGAGTATCAAAAGGTATAAATTCGCTCTCAGAAAATGTATTGGTAGTGTATTTCGAAGAATTGTCTCAAAACATGAACCTTGTGTACTCACTATTATATTTTGAAATCAGCACTCAACTTTAGGCACCAAGACCTCTGTCTGACTTTCTAATTACTCAAAACTGAACAGCTTACTAAAACGCAAATCAGAAGGATATGAAGGAAAAAAAAAAAAACATTTACACCTGATATGTCGAAACATTTATAAATGTTAAATACCTCATGGTAACAGCAAATTTCTATTTTTAATGTTACCAATGTTTTGTTTTAATATTTTTAGGTTAAACTGTGTCACACGTTAACTGCTGCTGTTTATAGGGAAGTAATCAATATTTCTGCGACTGCGTACCAGGTACTACGTTACACTTTAGACAAAGCAATAACAATTGTAACATATCACTCAAAACAGAAATGAAAACTTTGAAATGAAATGATTAATTTAGATACATGATGGAGCATAAACATTCTTATGAAACTTGGCTATAATGGTAATTAAAACGCTCCTATAATAATTAACAATGTTTCTCTTTGCTCGCTCGGTTAATAATAATACTCGCGTTTTAATTAACACCATTATAGTCTCGTTGCATAATACACTATTAATCTCCTGGTTCTTTTAAAAGAACAAAATGAAAATGTATTGTAACATTGGTGTACGAAGTATTTAATGTTTTTCTCAACTTAAAAGCATAGCAAGCTCGATTACTAACTAGATAGAGATCTATAGCCCATTTTATAATTATACTGACGGAGCAAATAAGGTTTTCACAGCAGCGAAGCTCCTGTAACGTGATGTTCTCTATATGACGAAGTTATTCCAATACGTCTGGTTGTCTAAAGAAGTAAATAAATAAATCCCTTTTGGATAAAACCGAGGCAGCTGGGGTAGAATTCGTTGCATATCATCAAGTATGTGGTAGCCGTGGAGAGCTGTTTGGGTGCCAAGAACTGTCGAAAATCAAGCACAGTAAAGCATTGTAAACTTTAACATTTTTGAAGTAGGCACATACACTCTTATCAGCTATCTAGCGGGATGGCTCAGAAGTAGCATTCGGAACGTGGTGGATTCGATAACTGTGACCGAAATTCCAGACCCATGGTTTTATTCGGGGTTTTCCTCGACTCGCTAGGCAACTGCTGGGAGGGTCCATTACAGTCTCCGAAATTCTTATTCCTTCCTATCATCTCCAGTTTCATTTTACTTCACCCTCCTTCCGCTTGGTTCCGTCAGGTGTCTTGGATGTTACATGGTGGAAAATTTAGGTTCTCTGAACCTTCGTCCTCTGGGGTGCAGTCTCCGACAAGCCTCATGGAGGGCGTGGCCGGTCCAGTGCCAGCTATACTAGATGCCATCGGTAAGATTCAATCTGTAAATGTTAGGGACCCTGCGCTCTAGAGTCTCCTGGATCGACCGCCCTGTCTGCTCTCGCCTCATCCCTTAGGGAGTACAGGTACAAAAGTCCACATGGTTACCGCAATGACCACCTTAACTTACCTTAGCTTTATCAATTTACTTTGTGATTACTCCACCCAAGTTCCTGCGTTATATATTACCAAATTTTAAGTTTCTAGTTCGCATCTAAAACATAACTTTTTCATGGATAGAGTCAACATAAAAAATTCAATGCCATGGCCGGGATTTGAACCACGGATCTCCTGGTTCGTATATTTTCCCCGGTAGACCACTAGGGGCTCTCGCATCCGAGATACACCGTTTGTGGCGACTTACTATTCTAAGTACTTAAGTCCCAGGCTTCATCATTTAACTCTTATTATTTTAGTTAATTGATGGAAATTAATCATTTCTCCACACTAGCCGTATATAGGCTAAGATGTTTGATGGATAGAGTCAACATGAAAAATTCAATGCCATGGCCGGGATTTGAACCACGGATCTCCTGGTTCCAGGAGACTCTATCCATCAAACATCTTAGCCTATATACGGCTAGTGTGGAGAAATGATTAATTTCCATCAATTAACTAAAATAAATTTTTCACTTTGACTTGATTCATTTTAGGAATTCTTTTCCTTTTAATTTTCAGCTCTGCCATAGGTGTATTTTCACTTAACTCTGATTTATGAACTTACTAATTTCTAATTACCTGAACCTTGAGCTACTGGGTTGCATTTGTTTACTGAACTTGTCAGAACACCTCATTACCATAGATACTCTAACTTCTCATTGCTATCCTCAAACACAAAACTTGGCTGGCTAATGCCTTATCCATTGAAGAAATGTAACTCAGCCATCTCAAAATATGTGCTAATTTTAATATATGGATATGACTTATTGCAATCGCATTTATCATATATTTATAAAACTACACATCTTTAAGTCGATATCCTACCATAGATTGCTATTTGAAGCAAGGATATTTTACATACCGTGTCATTTATTCTAACCAACTCAGCTAACAAAACATACCGGTACAATAATAAATTCCCAACTTAGCCATATTTCTATTTTCACTACCACGTACAACGTGGATACAGAAAGTATTGGATTCCACACAAAAATTATATACCAAAGTGTTAGTGGAAATACACGTTTTGACGTCCCTGCAGAAATTCATGTGTATGTGAACCTGCAAATAGTGTAACTCAAAAATGAAAAGTAGGTTAAATGCCAAATTTGGTATTTAAGTTAAGCATCGTTCATGGTTGCGACACCAACGTTTTCAAGAGAATTCTCAACAACAAACTGCCCTTTACATGCAACATTTTTTAAAGCTTTTGAATTCTCAAAAGTGATTAATTATTTTGATATATGTTTAAGCTAATTTCATGACAGATGCAATGTGTGTCGTGAATTTTCTAGTAATGGCCTCAGAAGTCCTGCTTATTCTGGTTGACTTCTGCATAACTGTTAAACATTAGAAATAGAAAAACAGCTTACTACACAAATAATGAATATCTCGTTAAAACACAGATTTTATATCAAATACATTTGGTATGGAGTGCCCATTTCGGAGATATTCCTCGCTATTTATCTAATGTTTCCATTTCTTATACTTTTCTGAAATTTGGAAGGAGTATTCATTTTCTTATATCTTAGCCTTCAAAGGCATCATATAGCGACCAGCTCTAAAGGTTTGACAATCACTTAAAGCCTACTGTATTACTATATTCTCCTTGCAGCTAAAAGAAAACTAGCATTACCATAATTTCTCTAAATGTTTATCTTGATTGACATGAAGTACATAGAGGCATAAGAGTTTTCAATATTTGCTTGTACAAGAGTAGAGTAAGTGATATAAGTTTAACACGTCAGGGCTTTATTGGCAAACCATAAGACATTCTTATTTTGAGATACACTCTCTTAAGTTGCACAGTTAACAACTATGAGGTTAATAATAATTTATCGCTCTGATTTTACCATTTCAGTTTTAAACGTTCTCGCGATAAGTGTGAAAAACAATTAACTCGCTTATTAGGACGATTCATCAGATGTTCCGTTTTAAACTACTGATCCGCATGGAATCATTATGAAGCAGCAAACAGGAGAGTTATGAATTAAAGGCCAATAAGGAAAAGAACGTAACTAATGTTATTGTTTGTTACTTCGTTTACGACTTGGATTTACTGCCACACGTTATTGTTATCTTCATATGGTAGCCGTAAGCCACCGCCGTGAATCGAACTCTCAAGCATTTGGTGAGAGGAGTAGGTACGATATAAAGTTGATAGTCATCAAATGAACGTAGAAAGCTTAGTAAGGATGTAAGAATGTGCAGAGTGAATTATTATTTCCTTATAACATTTCCTGCAGTCGTTTCTTGAACACAGAAGAACAGTTCTTAGTTAGGTATATCAATTTCTTGCATAGAGCAGGGTCGCCCCAAACTATTCTTGGGCTCTCTTAATGTTTAAGTGGTCCAAACTGTCTACTGAAGTTAACAATACTTTCTTCAAATAGATTTTGACTGCACAGCTGAGATACATCCCCCGAATTTCCTGTCCTTCCATTTCATCTCCACTATCATTTCACATCATCTCTCATCCGGTGGTCTCTTTCAGGGCAAAAGTGTCGGCGGGAGTCTCGGCGGTGCATGGCAGGATGATATGTTCTGAGTAAACCACTTCCTCCGCCGGTAGGTCGCTTGTCGGTCTCCGAACCGGTTGCTGGGAACTTTCAAACTACAGCAGGGGGAATGCCCGTTGTCCTGACATACCGGGGGAGATTTTTCTAAGTAGAATGTTTGGACCCTGCTCTCTGCATTGTCATGGCCTCTTGGGTCAGCCACCCTCTGTCTCCTCTCGCCTCATCCTTCCTCCCGGGGATGCCTCACTTGGAGACATAGCTATAATAGATCAAGACTGGTCGCAGTACCGAATCCCTTCCGTAGTAATCCTAATTCTAATCCTAAAATTAAACAAAATGACAAAATCTTGAAAAACACCATAACACTTTAAGGTATTTGTCCGAGCAAAATAACTTCACATTAACGTTTGAGGCTTGCAATCGGGAAGTCCGGCGATTTATTCCTGACATACGCCCACTGAAACACTTTCTTGTGGTTTCCCCTGGCCAATAGGCCAAATTGGTTTCTCAGCTTTTTATATAATTTGTCTTTTATTCCGTTTCCCTGTCATCTTGCATGTGTGCTTTCAGGTTTTATGGTGTAGGACGGAGTCACGCAGACAGCGCGCCGATGGTTGTTTAAAGGAAAGAGCACTCCATGTGGATACCAGAGCGCTGCTTGGTCAACAGGTCATTCATCGCCCTTTATAGCAGTGGGACTTATCTTCAATTCACGGTTTTTAGCTATAGTAAATTTATGTAGATCATACTCGGTGAGGTTTCCCTCTCAATTGTATAATCTAGGCATATAGGTAGTCGTATCCGCATATTATAAATAAGAATTTTCTACCCGTTCATTTGGTTGAACGTATTTTTACCTTCTGCACCATTTACGTATAGTACTGGAGGAAGTATTATACTTCATAAAAGATTTTGTTTTCGAGATTTCGCTGGAAGTCTCACGTTTGGAAATTAATGAAAATAGGTTGAATACCGAACTTGGTATTTCAGCATCTTCCAAGGTTGCAACATGATAAGAAACTACCCATCGTTGTTGTAATTTTCTTAAAAAAATGGCACTAATGAGAGTGAATTAAAATATCATATGCTTAAGATATCTACAGGACAAATGAAATGTGTTTGTTTAATTATTTGGGAATAGCCGTAAAGTCTTATTTATTCAGAATGAGATTTGAAAAATTAGTATACAGTAACATGTGCACAATATATTCCTACAAAAAACGTAGATATCATTAGAGCACATTCTTTTTTTCTTTTGTAAATAATTACTGAGATTTTTTCTAACGTTTTCCAAGTGAAAAGTGCTATTTGTTTTCTCTTGTAGTCATGCAAGGGGCACGGAATTTCAAAGGGACCAGCCTTTTCATATACCTGACTATCGATTTAGCCTGCGAATACGATTTCATAGACATTTTGTGTAAAAGATCGAGTAGAGGAATCATCTGGGCTTTCCTAAACTACAGATGCCAAGTAACTCTCAGTTATGCGCACTAGGATTCCTGAACACCTCGTATATCTGCCGTTGAAACATTAAAATTGGCATGGCCAATGTGAATGGCTGCTATTTGATGTTTTAATAAGACTATAGCGGATGTATTGTGTATCCAGCTAGCGGTGTATCTTACTAGAAACTAGCTATGCCACATTAATCATAACATCCCCGCCAGCGTTGTGAAATCGCCTTGTGGAAGTAATAAATTTCGGAGCAAAAAAGCTTTCAAGGTTCTTCAAACAAAACCTTGACATAGATGGTTGTTTGTTCGCAGATTTAAAAATTCAATTTCTAAAGAAATCGACATTGAATATACAGCCGAGGAAGTGAGTAATTATCGATCATCAAGAGAGATGCTTTTGTTACTGATGATGGTTAATTACCTGATGAACCTTGGGCTTGCTTAGAATGGGAATTTTTGGAAAAACTATAATGTTCAGATGTATCACTAGCTCATCTTAAAAACATGGATTTATTTTCTCAAGGGAATTTGCTGCAACTCAAGGTCCTTCCGTATCCCAAATTATAATGTGCAAAACTGCTAATACAGTATTACAGTCACGTGACTACTCACTACTAAATAAACTATTCTTAAAACGCTTATGAATATTCTTATAATTACTTCATGTTAATCAAGATAAATGTTTTTAGAAACCCTTTTTTCACATTTATTTGTAGGTACAACGGAAATAGAAGCAGTCAAGATGGTCTTAAAGAGAGTCAAATTTTAAATGCTGTTCATTATATGAAGAATTCGACATTCCTTTACAATAGAAAAAACTAATAACGACATCCTACTTGAGAAACATAAAGTTTTAAAAACCCAAACCAATTAAAAGGAGTATTTTGAAATATTTTTGATCCAAAAAAATTCAGATCTACATTTTCTCTGCAGTAAAATTTTGTCCCTTTCACAAAAGTAATGCAGAATGACTTTCCCAAAAATTCAATATATAAATTTCATCTGTCATAAAAATTAGAAATCGTTAGAGAAACTTTTACAAAAATAAAAAATAAGGAATATTTTATATAAGGATTAGTCTGAGAAAGATAAATTCTTGAAAATCTTCGTAGGTCATCTCTAAATGATGTTGATCAGATTCCGTGGTTATTCAAATTTTCATTTTTGATGATACTATTTCACTGAAACTCGGTGAATTCACGAACCCATTTACCAAAAATGACTTTTTCCTGCATGGACTGAAATACTTCCTCTAATTATTGTAGGTAGGTAAGTAGTTATAAATGGTAGGTTTCAGCGCAGACCCAAAAGGGCAAGATGGCGGCCATGCGCAATCTGTATGTTTAGTGGATTTAGACAGTGTTTAGGTAGGCAGTCAATCCTCTTAATTTGCTGTAACTTATAATGCTGTGTCTTGAGGTGTTATCAGGGCTTATCTTGAGCTGTGATCTGAGGCTCTAGGGTTAGGAGTTGCAGGGTTTCTTAGGTGAAGTCTGTTGGTATGGGATGTTAATAGCTGTAGGATTTAATGGTTAGCTCTTGTAGTATGATTTGCGGCTCTAGGGTTAAGAGTTGCAGGGTTTCTTAGGTAAAGACTGTTGGTCTGGGAGGTTAATAGCTATAGGACTTAGAGGTTAGGTCTTGAGGTATGATCTGGGGTCTAGGGTTAAGGGTAGCAGGTTTTAACAAGTAGGGTTGCAGGTATGGAAGATTAATAGCTGTAGGATTTAATGGTTAGCTCTTGTGCTATGATCTAAGGCTCTAGGGTTAATAGTTTCACAGGTGAAGTCTGTGGGTCTGGATGGTTGAGAGCTGTAGGATTTAGGGGCTAGGTCTCTATGTATGATCTGGGGGGGGCTTCTAGCGCTAAGAGCTGCAGGGTTTTCACAGGTAAAGGTTGCTGGTCTAGGAGGTTAATAACTGTAGCATTTGGAGGGTAGGTCCTGAGGTATGATCTGGGGGCTCTAGGGTTAAGAGTTTTCACAGGCGAAGTCTGTTGGTCAGGGTGGTTGAGAGCTGTAGGATCTAGAGGTTAGGTATCTATGTATGATCAAGGTGGTTCTAGTGCTAAGAGCTTCAGGTTTTCACAGGTAAAGGTCGCTAGTCTGGGAGGTTAATAGCTGTAGGATTTGGAGGGTAGATCCTGAGGTATGATCTGGAGCTCTAGGGTTAAGAGTTGTAGGGTTCATAGCTAAATGTTGTTGGTCTAAAGGGTCTTTTAACTACATTTTATGGGCTGAGGTATGGTCTTATGATTTTGAAGTTCAGTTTGCTAGTCCAGCGATTAAAGGCGGTTAATCTCGAGGCAAGTCCTACATTTATGCTTTACTATGTCATCCTATTATAAACTAACCTAACCTAATATACTCATTCATTTCTACCTTCTTTCATCATTCTTTATTGTAACCTAGCTGTGTTTTGCTAATGGCTTCCTTTGTTGCATCTGTTAACCTAATTGTTCTCTTTACTTAAGTTCCTCTATTCTGCCACTTTAACCTAACCTAATATATATCCCTTGCTCTTACCTTATTGATCATTGTTCAACTTACTTGATTCTGCTATTAAGCTGTCCTATTCTTACCTCCTTAACCTATGCTAAGCATGTTTCTTTTCTCCTCTATCTAACCCATATCTTTTAAGCTCAACTATTTTGTCTAATGCTAACTACTTGTATGTATGATGCAAATTTTTGAGGCATGTCGATGTTAGAGCTATCTTTGTCACTGCAAGAGGTATATATGCTGATTACAGATCTTTATACAGTAAATTTAACCCTTTGTGTATCTGCTTCTTTTTTCCGAAAAATTGAAGTTCTTTTGTTGCTAGAGTTTCTTGTTTTTCGTACCTTCTCTATGCTTTCAGGAACTCTGTTCCAGCTTGTTATGTTTTGAGGTCTTATGCTTACACCTTAGGCTTTTTGATTGTCTTTTTGATCCGAAAGGCTATGTATATTTGTTATGGTCCTCATTCCTTTTGGTCACATAGTTAGGTCTTGAGGCACGATCTTAGGGCCTGGGGTTTAAAGGATGTAGGTCTCATAGCATAAGTTTGCAGGTCTGAAGGTTAAAGGCTGTAGGTTTAGTGGTTAGGTCGTATGGATTCAAGGTTAGATCTCTCGGTCTAGAGTTTAAGGCTGTAGGATCTGGAGGTTACGTATTGAGGTATGATTTGAGGGCTCTAGGGTTAAGAGTTGTAGGCTTCATAGCTAAAGGTTGCTGGTCTGATGGTTAAAGGCTGTAGTAGGTTTAGTGGTTAGGTCGTATGGATTCAAGGTTAGATCTCTCGGTCTAGAGATTAAGGCTGTAGGATCTGGAGGCTACGTATTGAGGTATGATCTGAGGGCTCTAGGGTTAAGAGTGATAAGATTCGTAGCTAAAGGTTGCTGCTCAGGAGGTTAAACCTGTAGGATCTGGAGGTTAGGTATTGAGGTATGATCTCGGAGCTCTAGGATTAAGAGCTATAGGTTTCATAGCTAAAGGTTTTCCAGCTAGAGATATCTTCGTTACTCTTAGAGGTATATTTGCAATGGTCTAGGCGTATAGTTTTCATACGTATTTTCATGCAGATTGATATCTTTATACTCTTGTGTCTTTTTTCAAGCTTTTACCCCCTCTGCATCGTCTTGTAATAAGTCGTAACGCTAAACCAATTTTCTTATGCTATTTTCAAGCTTTTTCAGATGTTATGAGGTTTAAGGGTGTTTCAAGGATTTTTTAGACCAAGTTCAGTTACTTAAATCATTTTATAACTAAGTAAAAGGTTTTTCAAGGATATTTCAGATTACGAGATAGTAGTTACTTTTTCAATTTACCTATTTTAACATTAAAGTGCGTTCAGTTAGCTTGTAGTTCAGTAGTAGACGCCTCTACTCTTTTATCTGGGCTGGAGACCAGCACTAGAATTTAATCCTAGTGGCAGAGTTAACGCCTTCCTCCATTTTTGTTATTTCTTCTTTCTTCCTCAGGCGTCGTGAGAGTCGTAGGATAGATGTCACTTGTGTAAATATTCATTCTGTAGCTTAGCTTACAGAGATAACCGTTATCTTCTGATCTAAGTTGTCCCCTGTTGCACACTTTTTGCAATACTATAGTGTCCGTACGCGTATGTTGATACTCCATCCTCAGCAATCACTCTCTTGTCGTCATGAGGCGACAGGGCTATTTTATTAGCTTCAACTGTAGAAACATTATGTTTTCGGGATAGGATTAAGTTCATAGGAGTTCTTAGGATCTTTTGGGTTTTAAGACATTCCACATAGCTATCGAAGTTGATGTACTGCCTGATTGCGCTACGCTTTATGCCTTTAATCTTCTTGATTACACCTCCATCTATGTCGAGAGCATACATCTTAGGTCTGAGCCCTACAAAACGACAAATAATTTTTCCATTGGCTTCATCTTTAAATTTTCCCAAAACTTTTCTGTTTTTTGTAGAATGACATATATGGTCGACAGGATAATCAGCAGTATCCATATGTTCAAGAAAACGTAACTTATCCTGGTATATATCTTTTGTAGTCACTCTATGGATGAAAGAGTCTGTATCCATGTACATGAGTTTTAGATTTTCAGTCCCGTAATACGGCAATAACACATCATTTTGATATCGATACATCAAGGTTTTTGAGATATCCAGCACACACATCCCAATGTATATAGGTTTGTCGAACACTATCTCTCGTGAAGCCAAGTGTACTGCAGCCAGATTAGGTCCATATATAGTTCGGTCAATGAACGTAGGCTTAGCAACCAGCTTTCCCAATGTCTTCCAATCGGTAACAAGTCGTATATTCATTCGGTTTCTTATATTCTCCATAGTTTTTCCGAACATGGCATTGTTAAAAAGTTTGTACAGATCCTTCTCGAAATCATTTCTAGATCCTTGTCGTAGTCCGCTATTGAATTGGACATAAGGCTTTAACCAGCACGACTGTCGAAATTGTAGTACACGATGGATTTTTATCAGTTTTATCCCATGATCAAGAGCTTGCTTCAAGGTCATGTAGTGCACCACATACTTAGTTCGTGATCCAAGGTGTGGAATTAGCTTCTTTGTAGAAGAATCCTTAGGCTTGATACACTCGGGCAGGAATGGTAAATCATTATGCAGCTCGTGAAGATCTGTAGGATATTCAAGATCCACTTCTAAAATGTAGCCGAGAGGGTTATCTTCTCGAAGTATTTCTAGGTTAATATCTGCAGGAGAAACCCACTCAAAACCCCCATAAGGAAGGGCGTGGCACATCGCCCAGCCATATTGGTTATTTGCGTCCTCATACGTAATATATTGAGAGGGCTTACTTGAGTCATACTCCTCCATATAGATGTTGTTCGCCTTTGCGTATCGATGAGACACTTGGCATAATCCTCCTCGTATACCTGATTCAACCATGAGTAGCTGATCGTAATCATGTAGCAATTCTAGTTCAATTCCTGTATACAGCAGCATTGCATCCCACGTAAGTCCAGGAGATGTAAAATAATGTGCAGGATCAACTTTATGAGTTTTCAGGGTCTGGTCTCTGAATGTCTCAAACACATCAGCTAGTAGAAGAACATCTGAGCTTAGATAGAGATCGCTATACTCTCCTAATGTTTTAATGTTGAACTGTCTCCATATACTTTTTGCATGTTCATACTCTCCGTCACTAATTTCTTCTTTGTTCAGCTTGTTGTAGAATGCCTCCCTAGGAGGAAGTTCTGTGTCATTCAAAACATCCCATGATGTAACGTAATCGTAGGGGAAAACACCCTTACGTGTCATCGATTTGAATTGCTCTGCTCCAAAGTACTTTATGGTTTCAGGATATGATGTTAGATTTTTTGCTAGTTTATCCAAGCTGGTACTAAGAAAGCGATAGGTATCCACAAAGCGGAGTTTAATGTCACCAACATACTTGGAAAATGATATATATCTTTCCTCTGAGCTAGGAATAACTTCTACTCTCTCGCTAGTATATCCTAACTCCTTAACAATGAAATGGGAGTCATATCCACTCAGGTTATGCATGAAGACAGGAATATAATTAGGTGTTTTACAGGCTAGATTACACTGATTATGTAGACTTCCTCGGTATTCACCGGTTATATGATCATGATCTCGTACTTTCCAGTTCTCTCTGGTAAATTCTTTACCACATAAGTAACATTCTGTAGAGCATTCGAAAGATTTTTGCTGCTCATCTGTTAGTGTTAATGGAGCATAAGTTTTGTATATACTATCAATCTTCTTTGCGAGAGAACTTACATATCCCATAAACTTCGGAGCAGCATCATAACCACGATATACATAGGGTTCAGTAGGAAGATCAGTCTGTAAACCTTCCATTGAGGCCGACGGTTTGACATATACACAGAAACTCATAGGAATATGCTTCTGATATGGAACTGTATAAGACGTTTCGGGATTAGAAGAACACCCGTGGTAAGGGGTAAGAATGCTTTCAAAGTCAGCGTATATGACATAAGGTAATTTCAACATCCTTTCATGATTCTTGAATCTAACAATAGATTTCTCCTTAGTTGGCATAACAATCTTAGCAACTCCGTGTTGGCTACATATTTTTCTATGTGCATTTAACCTCTCAACTCCTCCATTTCGATAATCAAAGTGCGTAAAACAGCGTTTGCAGATGTAGAGTTTTCCCTCACATTTGGTTTTTTGTTGATGAATAAGTCTCTCGAAATTCTTTATATAAACGTAATGATGACGTCCAGCTGCATCACTTAATAAAAGCAGGTCACGATGATCGGACAGTTCTTCATCGATAACCTTCATAGGAAACACTTGATTTTTTTCATCCAGTCCGAAAACATTTATAGAGATGTTATTTCTTCGTTCAAATTTCGGAATATCAGTCAGGCTCGTAGGAAACGAGACGCAGGAAAAGTCATATCTTTCTTGAAAATCCTTATACTTGCTAACACGTTGAGGATCCTTTTGAATGAACTTGGCGAGAACAGCATACATAAAACATTTTTCATCTTCATAATTCTGGGGATTTATGCAGGCTCCTTTAGCTCCAATAGAGGTCGGTAGAGGGATGTAACTGCTTCCTCTTAGTCCATTATTCTTGTTGATGCTAACTCGAACCCCGTCAACAGCTAATAAAGCCCAGTTGCTTCCTTTAAGTTGACTTTCCTCCATTTCAGTAAAAAGTTTCTTGAATTTCCTTTCCAAGATGGCATCCAAGTCACTTTCTAAAAATATTGCTTGATTTTGTGTTTTAAATGCTTTATCAGTAGTGTCACCAATGGCATTCACAAACCGACATTCAGCCATGATGTTAATTTTCACACTTTTATGGATCCTTAGCTCCTTCTGAATGGCTTGATTTATCCGCTGTTTTGATTCTTGGAGATATGTGTTCAGATCTTGGCATGTAGAGCATTGGATGAAATATGATTTCAGTCTATCCTGGAAAGCTGTTTCATATTCTACGACATCGTCTTCATCAGGAACCATTAACAGCAATTTATGTTTGGTAGGTTCGATCTTGAGTTTCTTAGCAGCAATTATTCTCTCGCATCGTTCTTGATGCACATCTCTGCGATGTTCAGTACCATAAACGTCAGCACAATGTTTACATTCATAATACTGACCGCAGACCAGCTCGTGTCTCTTTTTATGGTAGTTTTTCAGGAAACTCTTATCACATTTACCACACTTAAATTCTGGAATAGCAGTGTCTAACAGAGCTTCCATTGATATAGTTTTTGTTATGTGCAGGCTAATTCTTGGGGAATATGTTGCTAAGTAATTGTCTGATACACCTTTTCACTTCTCTTCTTCACCTTGATAAGTTATCAGCGCTACTGATGATGAATTTCACTGTAGAAGCTGATCCGCTATGCTATAAACACACTAGCGTAATTATAATCTAAGATCGATCAAGCTCTCTTTATACACTTAGCACAGACCTAAAAGAAAACTTCATCATCCCCTCCACCAACGGGATTCGAAGGTGGCACTCCTGTCGGAGAAAACCTAAAGGAAAACTTCATCACACCACCACCACCACCTTTGTAGTTCGAAGGTGGCGCTCCTATCGGAGAAAACCTAAAAGAAAACTATTATCTTGCTACCACAGGGGTTCGAAGATGCTTCTACTATTGGAGAAAACCTAAAAGAAAACTCTATTAATTTTCCAGTTTTCGATTATTCTTTAACTACTATACAATTCACATGAGAGAAAAAATTAGACAAATTAAAATTGAAAAAGGAAATAAATAGTTAGATTTGAAGATAAAATTTAGACAATTCAAACGAGTATAAACACGACTAAGCTCCGCCTTTTAGTTTTAAAGTTACATTAGGAGCTCCCATTGCCACCCGTAGACACCTCTCCGTCATCTTCAACCACGTGTTCTTGATTCTTTTCACACATATCTTAACATAACAGTTCTATTTTTCTCAAGTCCATTTATTACACCGTTTAACTAATCCACGGGGCACCCTTAGAATCCTTCACTTCATCCTCAAACACACCTTCTTGAACCCTTTTGATATATTTTAACCTATTTATATTTGTTGCTACGGGCATCCGTTCTCTTTTCTTAAGTTAAATTATTACGACCATCTTGTTATGTCTGAGTCTCATGCTTATATATTAAACTTTGTGATTAAGTATTTTGATTTGAAAGTCTATGTAAACCGGTTAAGGTAAACATCTCTTCTCAACATGAGACAAGTCATGATGTATGATCTTATGGGGTGAGCTTGTCAACACGCCTAAAAACATTTATATTCAAAGGTATTTAAATTATCCCACCGAGATTTGAACCCTCATCCTAAGGCGTAAATTACCATTTCAACAACAATTCAGACCTAAAGTATATATGTATACGCTATTTCATTGCGCTAACGTTATTAGTTCAAGAGTTATTTAAGATTCAAATTATTGCGACAGAAGCGGTTATCGAACCACGGGTCTGTAGGATACGGAATCATAAATCATTTACAGCATATGTTGAATGAAAAAAACCTGCGCTTTCCCCTGCTGTTCTATGTGCAATAGATCAGAAATAGAACACAATTACATAATTCAATGGACGATGGGAACTGAACCAGGGACCCTTGAGCTACACGTTGTCAGCATATATTTAACTATGAGAAGCATAACCATATAAAGGTTATTTCACTTCTCTAGACCCACTGGTTACAGAGATATTTAAATTAAACAATTCAGGACTCGAACTAAGGACTACAGGTATACAGCATAAACCCTGTGGACCCCGCTAAACATATGTAGGTAATAAAGTTTATCCGAACTCTCTATCATAATTAGTTTCGGAGTTATTCCAATATAAGCAGTACTCTTTTGCGCAGGAGTCGATTCTGGACCTTTGATAAAACTACAGGTCACAGATAGTCAGTAAGGGCATGGGCACCCCTTACCTGGCGGTAAAAGGTACCATGCATCGTCTTTCCACCCCTGGTCGGCATCCCATTGTTTACGAACCCTCTTTATTTATCACATGCAGGTGTGCCGGCGTCTTGTGACATGGGTTTGACAGGTCATCAATCAAGTAGTAGTTGGTAAATGGACCCCTATCCCTTACCCCGCCCCTTATCAATTTATATGCAAATTAGATATTCTATTGTTCCAAAGTCCCCATTTACCAACTACTACTTGATTGATGACCTGTCAAACCCATGTCACAAGACGCCGGCACACCTGCATGTGATAAATAAAGAGGGTTCGTAAACAATGGGATGCCGACCAGGGGTGGAAAGACGATGCACGGTACCT
The DNA here is from genome assembly GCA_030765055.1 of Mantis religiosa. Taxonomy (NCBI): domain Eukaryota; kingdom Metazoa; phylum Arthropoda; class Insecta; order Mantodea; family Mantidae; genus Mantis; species Mantis religiosa. The sequence goes on from CM060948.1 coordinate 244,508,075, forward strand.
TTTACCGCCAGGTAAGGGGTGCCCATGCCCTTACTGACTATCTGTGACTTGTAGTTTTATCAAAGGTCCAGAATCGACTCCTGCGCAAAAGAGTACTGCTTATATTGGAATAACTCCGAAACTAATTATGATAGAGAGTTCGGATACACTTTATTACCTACATATGTTTAGCGGGGTCCACAGGGTTTATGCTGTATACCTGTAGTCCTTAGTTCGAGTCCTGAATTGTTTAATTTAAATATCTCTGTAACCAGTGGGTCTAGAGAAGTGAAATAACCTCTATATGGTTATGCTTCTCATAGTTAATCATATGCTGACAACGTGTAGCTCAAGGGTCCCTGGTTCAGTTCCCATCGTCCATTGAATTATGTAATTGTGTTCTATTTCTGATCTATTGCACATAGAACAGCAGGGGAAAGCGCAGGTTTTTTTCATTCAACATATGCTGTGAATGATTTATGATTCCGTATCCTACAGACCCGTGGTTCGATAACCGCTTCTGTCGCAATAACTTGAATCTTAAATAACTCTTGAACTAATAACGTTAGCGCAATGAAATAGCGTATACATATATACTTTAGGTCTGAATTGTTGTTGAAATGGTAATTTACGCCTTAGGATGAGGGTTCAAATCTCGGTGGGATAATTTAAATACCTTTGAATATAAATGCTTTTAGGCGTGTTGACAAGCTCACCCCATAAGATCATACATCATGACTTGTCTCATGTTGAGAAGAGATGTTTACCTTAACCGGTTTACATAGACTTTCAAATCAAAATACTTAATCACAAAGTTTAATATATAAGCATGAGACTCAGACATAACAAGATGGTCGTAATAATTTAACTTAAGAAAAGAGAACGGATGCCCGTAGCAACAAACATAAATAGGTTAAAATATATCAAAAGGGTTCAAGAAGGTGTGTTTGAGGATAAAGTGAAGGATTCTAAGGGTGCCCCGTGGATTAGTTAAACGGTGTAATAGATGGACTTGAGAAAAATAGAACTGTTATGTTAAGATATGTGTGAAAAGAATCAAGAACACGTGGTTGAAGATGACGGAGAGGTGTCTACGGGTGGCAATGGGAGCTCCTAATGTAACTTCAAAACTAAAAGGCGGAGCTTCGTCGTGTTTATACTCGTTTGAATTGTCTAAATGTTATCTTCAAATCTAACTATTTATTTCCTTTTTCAATTTTAATTTGTCTAATTTTTTCTCTCATATGAATTGTATAGTAGTTAAAGAATAATCGAAAACTGGAAAATTAATAGAGTTTTCTTTTAGGTTTTCTCCAATAGTAGAAGCATCTTCGAACCCCTGTGGTAGCAAGATAATAGTTTTCTTTTAGGTTTTCTCCGATAGGAGCGCCACCTTCGAACTACAAAGGTGGTGGTGGTGGTGTGATGAAGTTTTCCTTTAGGTTTTCTCCGACAGGAGTGCCACCTTCGAATCCCGTTGGTGGAGGGGATGATGAAGTTTTCTATTAGGTCTGTGCTAAGTGTATAAAGAGAGCTTGATCGATCTTAGGTTGTAATTACGCTAGTGTGTTTATAGCATAGCGGATCAGCTTCTACAGTGAAATTCATCATCAGTAGCGCTGATAACTTATCAAGGTGAAGAAGTGAAGTGAAAAGGTGTATCAGACAATTACTTAGCAACATATTCCCCAAGAATTAGCCTGCACATAACAAAAACTATATCAATGGAAGCTCTGTTAGACACTGCTATTCCAGAATTTAAGTGTGGTAAATGTGATAAGAGTTTCCTGAAAAACTACCATAAAAAGAGACACGAGCTGGTCTGCGGTCAGTATTATGAATGTAAACATTGTGCTGACGTTTATGGTACTGAACATCGCAGAGATGTGCATCAAGAACGATGCGAGAGAATAATTGCTGCTAAGAAACTCAAGATCGAACCTACCAAACATAAATTGCTGTTAATGGTTCCTGATGAAGACGATGTCGTAGAATATGAAACAGCTTTCCAGGATCGACTAAAATCATATTTCATCCAATGCTCTACATGCCAAGACCTGAACACAAATCTCCAAGAATCAAAACAGCGGATAATTCAAGCCATTCAGAAGGAGCTAAGGATCCATAAAAGTGTGAAAATTAACATCATGGCTGAATGTCGGTTTGTGAATGCCATTGGTGACACTACTGATAAAGCATTTAAAACACAAAATCAAGCAATATTTTTAGAAAGTGACTTGGATGCCATCTTGGAAAGGAAATTCAAGAAACTTTTTACTGAAATGGAGGAAAGTCAACTTAAAGGAAGCAACTGGGCTTTATTAGCTGTTGACGGGGTTCGAGTTAGAATCAACAAGAATAATGGACTAAGAGGAAGCAGTTACATCCCTCTACCGACCTCTATTGGAGCTAAAGGAGCCTGCATAAATCCCCAGAATTATGAAGATGAAAAATGTTTTATGTATGCTGTTCTCGCCAAGTTCATTCAAAAGGATCCTCAACGTGTTAGCAAGTATAAGGATTTTCAAGAAAGATATGACTTTTCCTGCGTCTCGTTTCCTACGAGCCTGACTGATATTCCGAAATTTGAACGAAGAAATAACATCTCTATAAATGTTTTCGGACTGGATGAAAAAAATCAAGTGTTTCCTATGAAGGTTATCGATGAAGAACTGTCCGATCATCGTGACCTGCTTTTATTAAGTGATGCCGCTGGACGTCATCATTACGTTTATATAAAGAATTTCGAGAGACTTATTCATCAACAAAAAACCAAATGTGAGGGAAAACTCTACATCTGCAAACGCTGTTTTACGCACTTTGATTATCGAAATGGAGGAGTTGAGAGGTTAAATGAACATAGAAAAATATGTAGCCAACACGGAGTTGCTAAGATTGTTATGCCAACTAAGGAGAAATCTATTGTTAGATTCAAGAATCATGAAAGGATGTTGAAATTACCTTATGTCATATACGCTGACTTTGAAAGCATTCTTACCCCTTACCACGGGTGTTCTTCTAATCCCGAAACGTCTTATACAGTTCCATATCAGAAGCATATTCCTATGAGTTTCTGTGTATACGTCAAACCGTCGGCCTCAATGGAAGGTTTACAGACTGATCTTCCTACTGAACTCTATGTATATCGTGGTTATGATGCTGCACCGAAGTTTATGGGATATGTAAGTTCTCTCGCAAAGAAGATTGATAGTATATACAAAACTTATGCTCCATTAACACTAACAGATGAGCAGCAAAAATCTTTCGAATGCTCTACAGAATGTTACTTATGTGGTAAAGAATTTACCAGAGAGAACTGGAAAGTACGAGATCATGATCATATAACCGGTGAATACCGAGGAAGTCTACATAATGAGTGTAATCTAGCCTGTAAAACACCTAATTATATTCCCGTCTTCATGCATAACCTGAGTGGATATGACTCCCATTTCATTGTTAAGGAGTTAGGATGTACTAGCGAGAGAGTAGAAGTTATTCCTAGCTCAGAGGAAAGATATATATCATTTTCCAAGTATGTTGGTGACATTAAACTCCGCTTTGTGGATACCTATCGCTTTCTTAGTACCAGCTTGGATAAACTAGCAAAAAATCTAACATCATATCCTGAAACCATAAAGTACTTTGCAGCAGAGCAATTCAAATCGATGACACGTAAGGGTGTGTTCCCCTACGATTACGTTACATCATGGGATGTTTTGAATGACACAGAACTTCCTCCTAGGGAGGCATTCTACAACAAGCTGAACAAAGAAGAAATTAGTGACGGAGAGTATGAACATGCAAAAAGTATATGGAGACAGTTCAACATTAAAACATTAGGAGAGTATAGCGATCTCTATCTAAGCTCAGATGTTCTTCTACTAGCTGATGTGTTTGAGACATTCAGAGACCAGACCCTGAAAACTCATAAAGTTGATCCTGCACATTATTTTACATCTCCTGGGCTTACGTGGGATGCAATGCTGCTGTATACAGGAATTGAACTAGAATTGCTACAGGATTACGATCAGCTACTCATGGTTAAATCAGGTATACGAGGAGGATTATGCCAAGTGTCTCATCGATACGCAAAGGCGAACAACATCTATATGGAGGAGTATGACTCAAGTAAGCCCTCTCAATATATTACGTATGAGGACGCAAATAACCAATATGGCTGGGCGATGTGCCACGCCCTTCCTTATGGGGGTTATGAGGGGGTTTCTCCTGCAGATATTAACCTAGAAATACTTCGAGAAGATAACCCTCTCGGCTACATTTTAGAAGTGGATCTTGAATATCCTACAGATCTTCACGAGCTGCATAATGATTTACCATTCCTGCCCGAGTGTATCAAGCCTAAGGATTCTTCTACAAAGAAGCTAATTCCACACCTTGGATCACGAACTAAGTATGTGGTGCACTACATGACCTTGAAGCAAGCTCTTGATAATGGGATAAAACTGATAAAAATCCATCGTGTACTACAATTTCGACAGTCGTGCTGGTTAAAGCCTTATGTCCAATTCAATAACGGACTACGACAAGGATCTAGAAATGATTTCGAGAAGGATCTGTACAAACTTTTTAACAATGCCATGTTCGGAAAAACTATGGAGAATATAAGAAACCGAATGAATATACGACTTGTTACCGATTGGAAGACATTGGAAAAGCTGGTTGCTAAGCCTACGTTCATTGACCGAACTATATATGGACCTAATCTGGCTGCAGTACACTTGGCTTCACGAGAGATAGTGTTCGACAAACCTATATACATTGGGATGTGTGTGCTGGATATCTCAAAAACCTTGATGTATCGATATCATTATGATGTGTTATTGCCGTATTACGGGACTGAAAATCTAAAACTCATGTACATGGATACAGACTCTTTCATCCATAGAGTGACTACAAAAGATATATACCAGGATAAGTTACGTTTTCTTGAACATATGGATACTGCTGATTATCCTGTCGACCATATATGTCATTCTACAAAAAACAGAAAAGTTTTGGGAAAATTTAAAGATGAAGCCAATGGAAAAATTATTTGTCGTTTTGTAGGGCTCAGACCTAAGATGTATGCTCTCGACATAGATGGAGGTGTAATCAAGAAGATTAAAGGCATAAAGCGTAGCGCAATCAGGCAGTACATCAACTTCGATAGCTATGTGGAATGTCTTAAAACCCAAAAGATCCTAAGAACTCCTATGAACTTAATCCTATCCCGAAAACATAATGTTTCTACAGTTGAAGCTAATAAAATAGCCCTGTCGCCTCATGACGACAAGAGAGTGATTGCTGAGGATGGAGTATCAACATACGCGTACGGACACTATAGTATTGCAAAAAGTGTGCAACAGGGGACAACTTAGATCAGAAGATAACGGTTATCTCTGTAAGCTAAGCTACAGAATGAATATTTACACAAGTGACATCTATCCTACGACTCTCACGACGCCTGAGGAAGAAAGAAGAAATAACAAAAATGGAGGAAGGCGTTAACTCTGCCACTAGGATTAAATTCTAGTGCTGGTCTCCAGCCCAGATAAAAGAGGAGAGGCGTCTACTACTGAACTACAAGCTAACTGAACGCACTTTAATGTTAAAATAGGTAAATTGAAAAAGTAACTACTATCTCGTAATCTGAAATATCCTTGAAAAACCTTTTACTTAGTTATAAAATGATTTAAGTAACTGAACTTGGTCTAAAAAATCCTTGAAACACCCTTAAACCTCATAACATCTGAAAAAGCTTGAAAATAGCATAAGAAAATTGGTTTAGCGTTACGACTTATTACAAGACGATGCAGAGGGGGTAAAAGCTTGAAAAAAGACAGAAGAGTATAAAGATATCAATCTGCATGAAAATACGTATGAAAACTATACGCCTAGACCATTGCAAATATACCTCTAAGAGTAACGAAGATATCTCTAGCTGGAAAACCTTTAGCTATGAAACCTATAGCTCTTAATCCTAGAGCTCCGAGATCATACCTCAATACCTAACCTCCAGATCCTACAGGTTTAACCTCCTGAGCAGCAACCTTTAGCTACGAAGCTTATAACTCTTAACCCTAGAGCCCTCAGATCATACCTCAATACGTAGCCTCCAGATCCTACAGCCTTAATCTCTAGACCGAGAGATCTAACCTTGAATCCATACGACCTAACCACTTAACCTACTACAGCCTTTAACCATCAGACCAGCAACCTTTAGCTATGAAGCCTACAACTCTTAACCCTAGAGCCCTCAAATCATACCTCAATACGTAACCTCCAGATCCTACAGCCTTAAACTCTAGACCGAGAGATCTAACCTTGAATCCATACGACCTAACCACTAAACCTACAGCCTTTAACCTTCAGACCTGCAAACTTAAGCTATGAGACCTACATCCTTTAAACCCCAGGCCCTAAGATCGTGCCTCAAGACCTAACTATGTGACCAAAAGGAATGAGGACCATAACAAATATACATAGCCTTTCGGATCAAAAAGACAATCAAAAAGCCTAAGGTGTAAGCATAAGACCTCAAAACATAACAAGCTGGAACAGAGTTCCTGAAAGCATAGAGAAGGTACGAAAAACAAGAAACTCTAGCAACAAAAGAACTTCAATTTTTCGGAAAAAAGAAGCAGATACACAAAGGGTTAAATTTACTGTATAAAGATCTGTAATCAGCATATATACCTCTTGCAGTGACAAAGATAGCTCTAACATCGACATGCCTCAAAAATTTGCATCATACATACAAGTAGTTAGCATTAGACAAAATAGTTGAGCTTAAAAGATATGGGTTAGATAGAGGAGAAAAGAAACATGCTTAGCATAGGTTAAGGAGGTAAGAATATGACAGCTTAATAGCAGAATCAAGTAAGTTGAACAATGATCAATAAGGTAAGAGCAAGGGATATATATTAGGTTAGGTTAAAGTGGCAGAATAGAGGAACTTAAGTAAAGAGAACAATTAGGTTAACAGATGCAACAAAGGAAGCCATTAGCAAAACACAGCTAGGTTACAATAAAGAATGATGAAAGAAGGTAGAAATGAATGAGTATATTAGGTTAGGTTAGTTTATAATAGGATGACATAGTAAAGCATAAATGTAGGACTTGCCTCGAGATTAACCGCCTTTAATCGCTGGACTAGCAAACTGAACTTCAAAATCATAAGACCATACCTCAGCCCATAAAATGTAGTTAAAAGACCCTTTAGACCAACAACATTTAGCTATGAACCCTACAACTCTTAACCCTAGAGCTCCAGATCATACCTCAGGATCTACCCTCCAAACCCTACAGCTATTAACCTCCCAGACTAGCGACCTTTACCTGTAAAAACCTGAAGCTCTTAGCACTAGAACCACCTTGATCATACATAGATACCTAACCTCTAGATCCTACAGCTCTCAACCATCCTGACCAACAGACTTCGCCTGTGAAAACTCTTAACCCTAGAGCCCCCAGATCATACCTCAGGACCTACCCTCCAAATGCTACAGTTATTAACCTCCTAGACCAGCAACCTTTACCTGTGAAAACCCTGCAGCTCTTAGCGCTAGAAGGCCCCCCCAGATCATACATAGAGACCTAGCCCCTAAATCCTACAGCTCTCAACCATCCAGACCCACAGACTTCACCTGTGAAACTATTAACCCTAGAGCCTTAGATCATAGCACAAGAGCTAACCATTAAATCCTACAGCTATTAATCTTCCATACCTGCAACCCTACTTGTTAAAACCTGCTACCCTTAACCCTAGACCCCAGATCATACCTCAAGACCTAACCTCTAAGTCCTATAGCTATTAACCTCCCAGACCAACAGTCTTTACCTAAGAAACCCTGCTACCCTTAACCCTAGACCCCAGATCATACCTCAAGACCTAACCTCTAAGTCCTATAGCTATTAACCTCCCAGACCAACAGTCTTTACCTAAGAAACCCTGCAACTCCTAACCCTAGAGCCTCAGATCACAGCTCAAGATAAGCCCTGATAACACCTCAAGACACAGCATTATAAGTTACAGCAAATTAAGAGGATTGACTGCCTACCTAAACACTGTCTAAATCCACTAAACATACAGATTGCGCATGGCCGCCATCTTGCCCTTTTGGGTCTGCGCTGAAACCTACCATTTATAACTACTTAGGTAACCAGCACAGAAAGTAAAAATAAATATTTAACAACCTTTTAATATAAATTAAAAATTTTAATCTAAAAATTCTCGAGTTAACCTCGTGTTTAGAGTAAAATTAATTAATATAATTAATGGAAACTAACATCTCGAGACCGGCGGAAAAAAGAAAACATTTCCGTGCATTTAATGGGCCCTACTGGTTGTCAGATTTGGCACATCAGAACAGATGTGGTTCAGTATTTACAAACGTTAAACATATATTGACAAGAAAGAGAAAAACTTATTTCTGATTCGGCCCGGACTGTATTTAGCTTTCATAGCAAGTTAAAGCTTCAGACTAAAACATTTGCTCACTTCAAATGTTTGAAGAAAAGTGCTGAAAGCCTTCCTGACGTTCAGGTGGAAGCTGACGATTACTTGAGTAATATTCGGTTCTTGCTGAAGAAATCAATAGCGGATTTAATGAGTTAAGATCACTTTAACCATTTTCGGAAAATCATTTTGCTGTTAATGTAGTGGGCGATGGCTGTCCTTTTTATTACCACTAACAAAGGATGCAGCAGATGTAGAGTTGGAGCTACTAGGTTGTGCAAGAGGACGAAGGACTAAAAGGACTCCAACGAAGTGCGTTTCTACCATAAAACTTTAGAAGAATTTTCCAGAAGAAAATACCCACTAACAAAAGAGTGTGCTAAGAGACTTATTTCAATCTTTGGGACTAACTAGGTGTGTGAATCACTGTACTCAACGCTTATCAAATCGAAGTATAGATCTGAACTAACCGATGAACATTTAAGTGAAATTGTGTGAACTGCGTTTACCAATTATGAATCAGATTTCTAAAAACAACAAAAATGAACAGCCGGAAAAACACTTCTCAAAAGTACAATCTCGTTCTTTTTAGTCTACCTGAACAATAATGTTCTCTGTAGTGCAAAAAATGTACCTTCTTTTATTATAAAATTAAAAATGTGTCTTGATTTTATAAACCATTTTATAAGCATCTCTTACAATATGTCTTGCTTCGAATTAGCTTCATAAATTTGCGGCTGCTAAAATTACGGTTAGTGACCACTCCTGGTCTATAGCAAGAGACAAAGATAGAGGTAGGTAAGCAGAATTTTTACACTGTAATACTGCAAAATGAAAGTTCTGAAATTGCCACTTCAGTTTTCTTATTTTTGCTTTGCTAGTGAGCATGTGAATACGTTTACAACGGACGGCATAGTTAAACGAGCATAGCCAAATAGGTTTGCTCCATTACTAGCCAGGTAATTAGGTCTCTGCGTACCGTAACAATGGAACATAAAATGCAGAAGCACTAAGAAAGGGAACGTACTACATCCTCATACTTAACATACAGTTTCTTTTTGCAATGCGTGAGAAAGAAAGTGAATATTTTAGCTTCGCTGATACACATTCATAGCCTTATTACCATGTGCAAGGAATATGAGAATTACTTTTTGCTCTACCATTAAAACGGTTCGTAATAATCATCCTCCATGTTAATTAAGCAATGAATGAAACATACATAAATTCCATAAACATTTTCTTAGAGAATATCTTTGAAATGCTGACAGCTGGGCTGTTTAATGGGAGATTAAAGGTTGTTATCCCACCAGGTAGATAAAATTTAGTGCCTCGTCCTAGCTCATGAACTTGTATTAATTTCCTCAAAGTACTTAAAGAAAAACCTTCTATAATTGAACAGTTTGAAATATGTTATGTGTGCACTCACATGACTTTTTACACTCACTCTTATATCAACTACGATTAAAGCACTTATCTTCCATCTATTACATGTCAATCAAGATAGACATTTATAGAAATAGCTTTATTACATGTTTTCTTGAAGGTACAATGGGAATAAAAGAATTCACTAGTCTGAGGAGATAGTCAAACCTTTAAAGAACAGGTTTCTATGTGAGGGGTTGAACATTCCATTCTCTTTGCATGTCCAGCGCAAAAATGGCAAATTCAAACAAATAACAAGAAATGTCTGAAGTGGTTTATTCACAAGAATATATATTTCACACAAACCATATATTTCAATAAGATCTGCATTTTTTGTGCAGTAAGATTCTTTTCTTTCCCTTACTTGCCTTATTATAAAGGAGGAGCCGGGTTCTTCGCTCTAAAGACTAAAACCTGAATGTTTATTATAATTATTATCTCCTCACTTTAAAGTTTTAGTTAAGTAGCCTGTACCTCTAATGAAAGACAGTAGGTTATTAACTAAATTAATGTTAGGAAAATCATCTTCTGGATTTATTAAGCACAGTAATTCAAACTGTTCGTACCCAAAGCTTCACAATCGATTCTTTCCCTTGCGCTTTAAAGCTATACATTAAGCACAGTAATTCAAACTGTTCGTACCCAAAGCTTCACAATCGATTCTTTCCCTTGCGCTTTAAAGCTATACATAATGCATCCGGAGTGAACAGCACTTCTAAGGACATTTCCAGAAAATTCATGATACACATTTCATTTGGGCATGAAAATACCTTAAACATATGACATTTTAATGAAAATCGCTAGATCCTCTCTGATAAAATCCAATTTTTTTTTAAAAAAAAAAGCATTCTTGGTAAAAATAGGCTGAGTGGAGAGATCCTTTTGAAAAACTTTGAGTCACATCCTTGTATGGTGCTAAACTTAAACACCGGTTTTAGTATTTTTTGGATTATTCTGTACACATACATACACACAGTCGTTTTTCTAAAGATACTTTTCTTGGACTCAGGACACTTCAAAACGTGTATTTAAAGCAAAATGCCGGTAACTATTAAATGTTTGGACGATATGCAATATACCTTTTCTATTTACCAAGTAGTAGAGAAAGTCAAAATAAACGTCAGAAAATTTAAACAAGTATACATTAATATCTCGGAAATGTTCAGTGCCACACAAAGCAATACTTAGTGTAAGTTGTGTTTTTTAACTAAATTTATTGTTTATAATTTTAAACAGTGTTTGTCGTTTTAGAAACTTAATTTGAAATGAAAAATACGTAAAAAGAGTGAAATGTCTCAGGTGGTTTCATCTGTGGCCCGCGTTCAGGAGGCCGGGGTTCGATTCCTGTGGTCGATCTACCTGACTATGGGTTTCTCGAGGATTTCCCAGGTCGCTAGACGAATGTTGGGTAGGTGAATTACATCCCTCGAATTTCCTCTCCCTTCATCTCCATTATCATCTCTCATCTGGTGCTCATTTTCAGGATAGAAGTGTCGGCGGGAGTCTCGGCGGTACATGGCAGCATGATATGCTCTGTGTGCATGTGAGGATCTACTCCCATTAGTCCTGGACCCGTAGGACAAGAACCCGGGCCTCTCGGGTTCATTTTAACGTAGGGCAGTACCTATTTTATAAACTGCCCCCCCCCCGCTGCTCACGGCAGACAGGACGGAAGTGGATACGCCACTTACGCCCCGGTCCTTAATGAACCAGTTACCAAAATACCTTGGTAGGGCCGCCGGTGATCTAGCACACCAGCTACCAGCTCTGCAGGCTAGCACCCGGGACTTATGAGGCAACCCTCTACCCCTTCCGGGCGGCCGGAGCCCGGCCGGAGGTACCCAATTTCCCTTGGGTGGCGGGAACACACTGCCGCCTCGAGACCAACCCAATCCGAACAGCTCCCATAGGGAGGAGCTCGCATTTTCGGCCTGAGGTTCCTCTAGTAACGTCAGAGGTACCACGAGTGCTAAGGGTCCGCAGCGGCCGCACCTCGGCAACCGAAAGGGACGAATCTCCTCCCCTACGGGAGATATGCTCTGAGTAAAGATATCCTACTTCGGTAATATGGTTGCCGGTCCCTGAATCCGGTATCGTGGTCTCCGAACCATAGCCCTGGTCTGCCGGGGAGTTTCCATCTAGTAAAATTAGGAATCCTGCCCTCTGTATTGTCATGGTTCCTTGAGATGGCCGCCCTCTGTCTCCTCTCGCCTCATTCTTCTTCCTTGTGGTGCTTCCACTTGGGGGTATAGG